>DWEI01000559.1:0-21054 GCA_018245875.1 Mysoria ambigua
GAAAATTTTGTAGTGTTCGACCCGGGAATCGAACCCGGGACCTCTCGATTGGCAGTCGCATCTGCAACCAACACGACTAATGAGGCAGTCTTTTTGTTAATGTTATAATGTATAGTGGTCAAACCTGGACAATATTAAATTATGCTATATAATTATGCAATTGATTTGGAACATATCAAAACAATATTTGAACAAGTAATTTTTTATATTCAACATCCTCATTGGTCAAATTTATAGTGTTTATAACTGATTGCTGATTGTGAGGTCCATGGTTTGACTCTAGTTTGGATATGATCGGCTTTGTCTAACTAAGAATTGCCAGTAAATGTTTCTTTATCCTAATTATATTGCTGTTATTGTGGTCTTTTATAGATACTTCTATACGGGTCAAATCAAGATATCTCATCAAACTGTGCTTCCAGTGTTATCTTTAGCTGACAAATATAATGTTAAGGTATGTAATTTGACTGCAACCTACATTTCATCCCACTTCTGGACAGCTTTTTCTCTATTTGTTGGTCAGCTGTATCCATAATCTATCACAATTTTCCACTATGGATTGGCATAGTAATATAATAATAATAATAATTTTTATTTCAGACCAAGGGCCATATTTTGTTTTGTTAGTATATCAGTGCTTAAAAACCTATGTTAGTGCTTATAATAGGACATGTATGTACATCGAAGGGGTTAGTAATACAAAAACTTATTCTATGTTAGTACTTAAATTAGATACAGAGACGCCTATTGGCGAGAATGTGTGCACGATTCCAGCTCCTCCAGAGAGTGCTGTCCAATTTGTACAGTTGTACAATTTATAGGAAGTTAAATTATAATTAATGACAAGAGTTTGATATCCCAGTAGTACCAAATAAATAATTTGAAGTAAAACATTCTGAAGAAACTTATTTGTCTATATGTTTGCTGGGGAGTCTGAAAATTTATACTTAACATATATTTGGTTAGAATAATTCATTATGATAAATTAACATAACTGAAAATCAGTTTTAACAATCAGCAAATACCATTTTATTTAACAAACATGTACCAGTTATGGACTTGTTTAAATTTTTTTTGTTGATTTTTATCAATATTAATTGGGAATATCAACTACAGATTTCATGTTTTGCCCCATTTTGCAGGATCTAGTGACTTTATGCCTCGAGTACATGTCAGAGCATATGGCGCAGGCGGCTACGAGGGGCTGCCTCATATCTTGGATGCAATACACCATGGCCTGCGGGCATAATGCTGTTGCTAAGGTATCGTTAGGATTCATGTTATATCAAAGTCAAACAAAAAAGATGATATTAATGCCTATAATATTTTGAGATAACTTTACAGTCATATGTATGTATGTAGGCTTAATCATTATCTTTTTAAATAGTACAAAACACTTGGTAGAACTAGAATCCAAAATGCAATTCCATGTTATACTGTTAGTGGGTGTTAGTTAGATGCTGTTAGGATTAAAATAACCATGGTTACCATCTGTTATTTTTTTGTCTTACCCACATTCAACTAGTATAGGCAGAACTACCAACTACCTTAGTGAGCAGACTGATGTTCATTAAATGTCTATACCCATTAAATGGTTGATGGTGACTTTTTAGGTGTTTGTTGTCTATTTGCTTTGTGGTTCATTACCACACCTATATACAGCCTGATCATCTATAAAATATTTCAGGCCTGCCAGAATTTTGTTAAATGGAATGTGGAGTGGGTGTGGTCTGAGGCTGAGCTGGGCGAGCTGGAGGGGGACACACTGTTACTGCTGTTGCAGCAAAGTGACCTGGTGCTGCACAACGAAATGAGCCTTTACCAGTGAGTTGTTGCAATCATTGTTTTTTTTTATTCTACAGAGGCAATACTGATGGGCACAGTTACTGACTACTATGGTAAATATCTCATGGAGATTAAAGGGTAAATTCTCATTCTATTAAATTATGGGTTACCTTGTATACATAACTCTAAGCACTTGACATACCTTGTGGCACACTGTGCTGTTTGCTGCTTAAAGGTATTACTTCCTGGAAGGGAAAATTGTTTTAGTAGGCATCAATCATCCTGCTCAATCTGTCTGTGTTGTGTATTTAGCCTATAAACCTAAAGATTATCAGTTAATCTAATTTATGTGACTATAGTTCTAAATTGTGTATGGTTTCTGTTGAAAATGTATGTATCAACATATTCATATGGTTATATTGTACAGTTTCGTAGTCCGCTGGCTGGATAAGCAGCGCCAGAGGCTAAATGCCAGTGATCTCAGTGAGGAAGAGAGAAAGGTACACTTGGACTCTCTAGTCGTTGCTGCTTTCTCCAACATAAGGTAATTAATGCTTGTTCCTTTACACAATTTTGTTTGGTCTCACACAGTAGAGCCAAATTAAATGTATAGGAAACATTTTTGAATGATAATATTAGTGTTTGTGTTGGTTTAGGTTTCCAATGATGTGTCCGAACCAACTTGCCAAACTACTGTTGTGCCCCCTAACCCAAGAGCACAAGGAGTTTTTCATGGACCGGATGGCGATAGCTATGAGCTATCAGTCTGGTATGTGCAAAATGTTATCTTTGAAAAATAAAAGCAAAATAATCATTGAAAACATAATAAATTGGTTGGCAAAATGATTTATATATGCTTTCGGAGCTATTTTTGACATAGACTGACCTGTACCAAAATTTCCAGGTCAGTACGAACGCATAGCAGAGGTGCAGCAGACGGACGCGGGGCGGCTGCTGTTCACGCCGCGTTTCTACACCGAGGACACCTGGGGCAGCGTGCTGGCCGTCGACAGCTTCCACTCGCTGCCCTGCTACCACACGAGGACCTTCATATTTTCCACCAGGCCCTCGATAGCAGATGTCACCAACGATAAGCTAATAGAGTGGACCGTCGATCTGTACCCTAAGGGAGTGTGGTTCAGAAAGAGTATGATGATAGTCTGGGCGGGGACGTACGACGTGAGTGTGAATACAATAACAAATCTCATTTTCTTTTCTTTTTCATTTTTATACTGCCATCTGATCCTAAAATATGAAGTCAATGTGAAGTATATTCTATATGACGTTGGTGATGTCGCCAGGTGCCGGAGGTGGTGCTGCGCACGGTGCGCATCTCCATCACGTGCCAGAGCTGTCCCAACTTCTCCGTCAACTGGGACCGCGAGCCCGAGCCGCCCGAGCCCGACGTCCGCGTTAAGGTTAGTCGATGCCTTCTCGAATCTTCTACTGTAGTAAAAAGAAGCATTAGTGTACTATTTATATCAAGACTATTCATATTAAAAAAAATTGTTTTATCAATATTATGTTTATATTGATAATATATTAAAATATATTGTCTTATGAAATGGTTAAGTTAAATAAAAAAACATGTAATTACAGAATTTTATGTGTGAAGAGAATCGTGGCACATGAACTAAAATTAAAATTGTCCATGTTTGATCATAAATAAAATTATAGGTATATTATTTATTATAACCAGGTCACATTATGTGATCGGTATTTGTGAATTCGAATAGCGTGATGGACTTGGATTATTATGTTTCAGATCGGTATATTGGTGTGGGGTATCCAGAAAGGCGTGGAGCACGTGGCGTCCGTTGTCGAGAGGGTACATCGGTTCTCCGCACAGAGCAGGTCGCCATGTGCATTTAAATAACTTTTTTTATTTCAATGATTATATAAAATGTACATATAACAAGTTTTTTTCGCTGAGAAGTACTTTGATTTTTCATTTGGTTCGTATAGAGGGAATTTAGTTTAAATTTAAAAAAAAATAGTTCCATAGAGTATGTCATATGTCTTCGGTTGATAAAATAATTGAAATTTCCATGAATACAACGTTTATTCAGAATCAGAAAGTTTGGTTTGTATACGAAACTAATGATTAATTATTCTCAGAAAACGGAGTGCCATGTAGAAGAAGCACGGTACGTAATACGTACCGTACGTAGAAGAAGCACGGTCTATTAGAATAGATATGTTTGGCAATCTGTGGCGTCGGACTACTCCGTCGGTGACTTCACTAAGCGTTACAATTGCAGGGTGCTGAACATCGACGGCGCGCTGGACTTCGACGAGCTGAACACGCCGCTGTACTCGCCCGCCGCGCCCGCCGCGCCGGCGCACGGGTGCGTCGCCGCGCGCCGCTCCTTGCTCACGTTACACCTCGACAACGCTCTTACCGTGGACGCATGCTGGTCCCTTGATGTTGAGCAGATGGCAGCAGTGTCGTCTAATTGGATGGCTATCGTTTAGATGGTTGTATCATCGTCTACAAAAAGGGGTTACCAACATAATACCCCGTCCTTAGACGATTATACGTTACCATATTTTGAAATAATAGCACCAGTACTTTTGACATTTTAAGCATTGAATTCACTTGTATTCACAATATAAATCACACTTATAAATCGATACGGAAAATTAAAGTCGATGTTATTCCTATTCATTTGAAGCACATATAACATTTCATACCACACACAAATTAATAGATTTATAAAAAGATGCCAGTAATTTCTAAAAATATTGACACTGGCAGTTGAAAGTAGTATGTCTGTTGTACATGATTTTTGTGGCCTTGTATTACTATAGTCTATGTTCCTCATAACTTCACGCCTGTAATGCCCAAAGAATAAGGTAGAGGAATTTATTACACTGCCACGATTTACTAGTTGAGTTTACGTCCCACTATGGAATAGGTGGTGAGCCTATTGCCATGCACCGAGCACATTTCCACACTCCGAGGGTATTACTAGAAAATCTAAATTAAAAAATCCTGTAGTGCTCGACCCGGAGTTTGAACCCAAGAGCTCCCGATCGGCAGTCGCGCTTGCAACTAACATAACTAAGGGGACAAGTAAGCTTCATGTTAAGATACTTTTCAAAAATCTGTGATCGTTAATAATGTTGTCTCTCAGCAGGCGCTGCCCCAAGTGCACCGACAACTGCGAAGTTCCCGAGCCGAAGCATCTCATGGGACGAAACAGCGATCAGCTTAGGGTAAATTTTTTATGTAATTTTTATTCTATTTATTTAAAAGTATAACTTAACGTAACTTCACGCCTGTAAATTCCTGAAGAGGTAGGGAATTCAGAACACTTCCACGTTTCACAAGTACCGTTTACGTCCCCACCCCACTATGGACTTGGTGGTGAGTCTATTGCCATACACCAGGCACATATCCAAATTCCCAACTACTACTAGAAAAACTAAATTTAAGAAAAATTGCTTAGCCCGACCCAAGAATAGAACCCGGAATTTCCCGATCGGTATTATAGTAACAGATGGGAATGTTAATATAAATAGGACCATATCACAATTAATAGTAATATTTGTAAGCGGCATTGACGTATTTCTAAATATATATGTTGCAATTTTATTTTTACATCTATTTATTAATGGCATACCATCAATTAATTTAATTTGACAGTGACGTTGAGCGTTTCAATTCGTTGTCTGGTTTGTTTGTGTATGCTCATTTTTATTTGATTGTTTTATTTTCTTTGGATAGTGTCTATGGTCCTTTACGATCTACCAGTCTACAGTCCTAAATACGTACATTGGATAAAGATTTTATGGCGCCTATTGTGACACGGCCTTGCCAGGCTTATATTAAAAATACCTATAATAATTATCGTCCCGCTCCTGTCCAGTGCTGAGCATAGGCGTATCCAACAGCACGCCACCTCGCTCGATGTTCAAGGGGCTCTAGCCGGCGCGCGCGGTCCGTTGCAGATCCAGGTGGTGATCGTCCCGCTGACGGACTACAGCCACGTGAGCCCGCAGCGCGCCTGACCGCGTGCGCGCCCGCGCGCCGCGCCCCGCGCCCCGCGCCCGTCGCCCCGCGCCCGCCGCCGGCTCGCCAGCGACGGCACATTCGAGCTACCAGTGTACGTAGTACTAGGAAGCGGACGTGTCACTTTACTGCGTTCATACCTTATACGCGCATTCATACCTTAACAGTTAATTGAAATGACTATCATATACGGTTTACTGTATGGGGCTTAACACATACTGTCTGATTTGCAATAAAGCGACAGTGACTTAAAAATAATTTAAATTAAATAAAAAGATATTAATATGTATATTAAATGTAGAGTAGGCACTGAATAATAATAATACACAATATTATTGCTATGTAATTATAAACGATAAATGTAATGCATTTTTGATAATAGGCTCACTGTCTATTCAACGGGTTAGAATAGGTGGTCTTGGGTGGAAGACACTCCGCCAGATCGTTGAGGCAACACAGACATTACGCGGCTGTACTACGGTCCTTTGTAAAATATCAAACTGCATTAGAATTGCGAAAAAACAACTAAAACCATACGACATTGACAGGCGGCGTTCTCTCATCGCCATCGGTGGAGCCACATGCGTGAAACAAGACGCAGGCGTCGGGCTGCTGCCGGCGCCCGCCGGAGGTGCGGCCGCGGCGCCAGGCCGCGCGGCCTGCTGCACTGCGGCACCGCGTCTAGCGACCGCGGGGTGTTCCGAATGAAGCCGACGATCACAAAATATGTAAAATTGTTATCTACGTCAAATGTGAAAATCAATTTATATTGGATATACATGTTAAAACTTCTTAAGTAATTAAACTTTACCGACTTTGAATTATCGAAAAATATAATAAACTTTAGAACACAGATAGCTCGATGGGAATTCGACAGGAAATATCACATAAATGTTTCACATCTATATAATGATGTAAATGTGGATTAGGTTAGTTTGCGAGAGACAGATTGCTTGCTGCTTTTAAGTTTTGCGATTGTGCCGCTCGGTGCCAGCCCAGCACGGCAGGGCGGTCGTGGCGATGACGTCACCGATGGCAGCCGCACGCCGCTCGCACACATGCGACTAGACGAAGTGTTGTTTGCTGGGTGCATATTTATACCTCATGTGGTCATCGTGTAATTACTTTTTAATACAACTAGTGCGTAATAATATTATAACATCACGCCTAGGTCTCTTACAAGCTAAGCAGCGAGAACCGTGCTAAAATGTCTGCAAGACCCACCGCCCCGTCGCGCTGATTGTTTGTGTTCGGTATCTTCGAGCACGCGGTCAGGCTTCGGCAACGTACAATTCCTTTGAGTTCGCTGCCTTATGCACAAATATATTATGAAGTTACATTGCAAATCAGTTTGGAATCATTCACATTGGATGCTTATCAAGTCTTTACTTTCAAGTGTTCAAAATAGTTTGTATAAATATAATTTCAAAATTTGTATAAAATATCGATTGCATATCGCTCTTTGAATTTTATTTTATGTGTTAATTCCTTACTACATGTTTTAAGTTTCATTTTTTCAGTACCTATGCATTAAAATATCCTTTATATAGTACTTAAGGTATAGCGGGTACTTTTTGTTTTTCGTATGAATGCTGCTTGTTATATATGTGCAATATTATATTATTTTAAGGTGCTGCTATGATTGTCTAAATTAAGTGTAATAAATAATTATGTATGTTTGACTTGATTGTTATAAATATATATTGAAAATTCATGGTTTTTTTATTCATAACAATAGCGTTTTACCAAATTCTTGTAGTATTCGAATTTAGTATAAATTTTAGGGTCCAAGTTCCATAAACCGACTCAATGTCGTTACCTTAATTTATTTCGAAATTTGCCCTAGGCCTCTTTTTGACTACCTTACTTCTGACGCATGCGGCAAAACGGCATAAAACTCGCCGATAATACACTGATCAAAAAGACCTCTTACTTTTGACTGAGACTGCGTCCCGGAGAGCAATGGTATGGAGCCTGCAGCGTAATAAAACCAAAATATTTCATAATAAACACTTGTCTTTATTATGCGAATTAGGGTTTTAATTAAAACAGTTTTTACAAAATACAGAAACATACCATGGGTTATTAAAATTAGAATTAAAATAAAAAGCGTCATCATTATGAATTTTTCGCGATAAATGATGTACAAATACCTATATATTTTCTTAAAAACAAGAAATGATGTGGTCTGGAGAATGTTTGCCACATTTTTGGAAACAATTCCGCAAACAATTTACAAATATTTTTTCAATTCATGCGTATTGGAAAGGTCTGGGCGTTCGACACACAAAGCCTAACACTTATTTGGTTATAAGCACATGAGTTTTAATCAAAATAAATGCCCATTATCTTATTTTATTAAGTGATGAAATGTACGTGTAAGCTTTATGGGACGCACAGATATACAAAAGCTTTAAGTAAAAGTTACGCGTATAAGGGATTCTAAAATTCTGGGTTTAAATGTTTCGTCTCTTGCCCGTTTTTGAGAAGTAATTGACCTCTTTTAACACCAGGTTACACCTGTCAGTTTACCACGCAAGACAATATAAGTGTCCCATCGGACTGTGAATCGTTGCGTTTATTTATTGAAAATATAATTTGTTGAGTACATATTTCGTTATCTATTATAAAATCATAAAATATCTTGGATGGATGACTGATACTTCATCTACTTCATAACGATCATGTTTGGTATTGAATTGTACTATGGAAACGATAGCTTGAGTTACACCGCATGCATTCAGTAGTGATGTTTAGTTTGACGAGCTTCAGTTAGCGCGCGGACGCCGTGCTGCGCGCACGCGTCTAGGGTCTGTCCATCATAATCAACACACTTTCTATTTCAAGTTTCATAGTTACTATGAATTTGGGCGCACAGATTCTGTTATTAAAGCTAACCTTGTAATTTTTAAAATTGTTGGCAGCTCGGAAGACAAACATCTCGATAAATTTATAACTAAATCTCATACAATCTTAATACAAATTGCGGGCAAGCGAACGACGTATTTATCAGAAGTAATTACATAATAAAACTTAAAAAAAAGCACAAGCTTTCGATAAATTGAGCGATAAATCAAACTTAAATACAAGGCAGTGCCGCAACAACATGGTTGAAACTACGTTGCTAACATATTTCGCAATCTGTAGCTTACATCTAATGGTTCTGCTCATAAACGATTATGTAATGGTATACATACATTGTATTGCCATATTATCAAATAAAACTTATAAAATTGTATATTAAAAAAGAAAAATGAAATAAGAAAAGGTGTAAAATTTCTATAGGTAACGATATTAACATAAAATAGAGATAACGCATCTTAGTCGCTAAGTTCGGCCGGCAATACGAAAAGTGTTCTTATGGTTAGTTGATTTTGAGATACTGAGTGATTACAACAGTTTTGTATTGACTACGCAATAACTAATTAAGCGGATGGTTCCAGAGGTTGGTCTAGAGGTCTAGACTGAGCATATGCACGAATTTAGACTTGTGAATTATAGAATGGCATTTGAAATTTCATTTCCGGAATGTTCTACCATTATAATAGTTTACATTAGCGTATAGAAGTCTAAAATAACTAGTTTTGAGGAGTGTGACGTGTTGACTGTTCTCGCGCTATACGCTATGCGCATAGTTATAGCAAACGGATCATAATTATCCATCGAATTTAGAAAAATAATATCTGAATCAACTTAATATGTATTTCAACACAATTATTGTGTTTGTTATTATTAATATCTGACCGCATGTCAAACAATATCGATAGACTTAATTGTTATTATTGTAGATGCTTCGAAAAATAAAAACAAAAACGTTTTTTAATAAAATGATAAATCGTTTATGAGCTGCTTAATGACCTAAATAAAAATATTACTTATACAGAAAATTCCTACGTGTTAAGTACTATTTCTGGAATATTTTATGTACTGGTACAAATGTTAAGTTTTATAAGTGGGCATCCATTAATTACATTAATCATGCAATGGGGTCGATTTGAATTTGATCTCATATTTTGGTCTTAACAAGTATCAGGTTATATATTTTTTCGATAGCAGCAGCAAAACTTACAAGAAACTTGTTGAAAAAATGTCAAAAAACTCAAGTAAATTAATGGACGCCCACTACCTCGTATCGATTCTCACATCGTTAATAATCGGTTCCAATTACTCGCTAGGGTCAATTCGGACCATCATCGGACCCTAGTAAGCTCTATAGTACATTAAAAAGTTTGCCATTTTCATAATAATGAAGACAGCAAGGGCTAAAGAACAAAATAACTCTTAATGGAATATTTCGATCTTCTTATGGTATAGTGTTTTCTAATTTCATCTTATTTTTATTTACTATTTGTCTTTATTTTGGGAGCTTAGACTGTACTGTCCTGAATTATTTTACTCCACTGCGACTGAACGATAATGTGAAACGACCTTTCAAAGTTACATTTAACAATTAGAGATTTAGTGAAAAGCAAATATTAAATTGCCTTTTGGTATTCACAGTCTTTGTTCCCTACGTCGACTATGGTTAGGATTTTAATTTTTTAATAGTGATATTATCAATGTTACATTTTTTACAAAAATATCGATCAAAAGGTTACATTTTAGAAATCGCGTAAATAGTTTCCATCCTATATCACAGTGTTTTTTGAGATTGAAGAAGTTTTTTTAAATTTATTTTAAATGCATAACAGACGAGAATATCGTCAAACACATCTCGCATTGAATATTATAATGATTAATTTATACTAACGCTAGGGCCTAGATTTTGTCTAGGGCTTACCATAAGAACGTTCGCGGCGCAAGTATCAAAAGCGGTCTCAAAAAATCTCGATGACTTAGAAGCGGTTTACGTATAAAAGTAACATGTGGACGCGATCACAACAGCAGGTCTTTAGGAAAGAGATTCATGGACGCGTAGTCTTCCAGCACCTGCAAAAATAACAGAGGTTAAAGATTAAAGTGCCGGACAGAAAATGTATTTGTGAATTGTTACTTTGTAGTGTTAATTTAAAGTATATGAAAACAATTGTTCAATCATTCCCTAACCGCTGTGTCTCGCCAAAATTGTTAATCCACAATCTATACATAGTTAGTCACAGAGTACCTGTAGTAACTTCTCCACGTTAGGTTTGGGCACGTCCATCTGCATTATGGCTCTCAGTTTGGAGCCGTCCAGACACAGTTGCTTGTTGAGGAGCAGCTCCGCCCCAGCGCTGGGCTCCAGCGGCGTGTGCTCCAGGTGGTACTTGCGGCAGATGTCCGCCCAGGCGGTGAGGTGCTTGTCGTTAGCTTCCTCCGCCACTGAGGCTATGTCATTCTGAAAATCATTAATACTATTCGTTAAAATACATTTATAGTCATTTATATGTATAACTAACACTTATATTGGTTTATAATGGAATAATTTAAATAATAAATATGTGACCACAGAAGGCAATGTCAGTTAAGTTTTATTGAATTCATCTACAATAGTAGTAAGTCAATTTTTTTATCTCAATTAACTTATTTGACCAATTTAATCAATTAATATTAATTTTTTGAAGATACGGTTATGCATTATAGCACTATTGTGAGCAATCCTTTCCACTTTTTTGTTAACAATATATAACGAGTTATGTTGTAACAAAACTTAATTCAAAAGCAATGTAGAAAATTTAAGAGGCCTTTCAATAATCATTTAACATTGAACCATTTCAATCTTAATTTGCTACTTTCGACACCTACATGTATACCACTAAACTACATAATATACAGTCACAAGAGAACCTTGGCCAAGGTGGAGATGGCAGTGCCGTAGTAGTCATGGTTGATTTTAAATATCTCGGAGACGAGCTCGGCCAGAGAGCCCTGGGAGCTGTTGGCCTCGTCCACCACGTTGTACACCTGGCCCTTGGCGTCCGGCCTCCGGCCCAGGGTCCAGATCGCGCGGCACACGTCCCTCACGTGCACCGTGTTCATCTTCAGGTCGCCGGTCCACAGCAGCTTCATGGTCTCACCGAGATGCTTGTAGATCCCTCCGTAGAGCAGACGAGGGGCTGAAAAACATATATGACCAATACTTACATTACAGGTAGATTAAGAGATAAAGATCGACGTCACCGCAATAAGATAATGCTTGTGATATATGGATACCAAGTTCTTGTTTACTTCACCATTGAATAACACATTTAGAGTGTTGTCACTAATAATGATTTTCCTAACAAATATGGCAAAGTAAACCTGGTGGTAGGTTGATGTTATAAAAAAAATTTAACAAAGAACAAAGATTACATTAACAGAGCTAGAATTTGCTCATACTGAATTTCTGTTGCCTACACTTTTTTATAGTTTACCCCATTGGCTTTTCCCATTTCTTTTATAACATCAGCCAGATATATCACTGGATAGGCAGTGATCAGATTTTCATCCTTCGATGTCTTCTTCTGCATTCATTACTATTTTCATAAATGCAGATACATATTATTATTATTATTATTTAAGGCACACTCACTTAAGCTTCTCCTGTCACCGATCCCATAAACAATAGCCGGCCGCAGGATGGTGTAGTTGAGCTCTGGCAACATGGACTTTAGCTCCTGTTCCACGCGACTCTTCATTCTGCCTTCCACCGTCCACGGCTCAACTGGTCCATCTTCTTTTTGTGGCTGCAATATTATCAGATTGGAATCAAATGACTTAAAACAAATGTGGTATACTTTTGGAGAAACACCTAAGATGATATATAATATATTTACAATCATCACATTTTGTTATTTCAAATGAAGAGACAGACAGGTACAACTTGAGTGAAATTACTTTCTTATAATAATTATAATTACACTTAATTCTACTTGTATGTACTCTAAAACAATGAAAGCCCAAGTATTCTTCCTAAGTGGAAGAAATTGGATGAGTAAAACTAAAGAGTGAAATCTGTGGTACATCCAACAAGAGATTGATGTCAGAGGATGAAAATGCGGAAGATGAATCTTGCCTTTGACTAATGTCACACACACGAGGATATTATAAATAGCTCATCTCTTTGCCTGTGTTGTCAATGATATCCACGTAATGAACAACAATCCTGTGGCATGTTTAATATTAATGTTATTTATCACAGCGGGAGGAAAACGTATAGGTCGAATGCAATAAATATATTGGTACTGTAATAAATAACTTAACCGATAATTTTATAGCTACAGAGACAAATTTCATTCGGTAATTGGTCATAGTAGAGCTTCGCGTAATGTAACTCCATTAGTAAAATTTCCTTCAAAGCTGATTAGGGAGCGTTCAAGTGTTGCGTAACGAAATTTGGGATGGTGGGTAGGTGTTGTAAAATTTCAGGATGCGTTTTATTGCGACTTAAGCTCTTGTTGTTTATTATTTCTGCAAACAAAAGTGTTTTAAGGACTTACTCAACTTACTTGAGACTTACATAAAAATGGTCATTTGGGTATTACGTACAGGTTACAGAAAAATGTTACGCCGCGTTACATGAGGGTAGGCAGGGCCAAGAATGTTCAAAAATTGCGCTACGTAATACTTGAACGCCCCCTTAAATAATGTAATGACCTTGTCGCTGCTGTACATCTGTCCGCTGGAGATTTCGACGAGGCGAGGCACGTGGAGCTTGACGCACTGTTTGGCCACGTTGACGCTCAGCGTGGTGATGCCCTCCGCGTACACCGCCTCCGTCTGGCCGCCGCGCGTCTCGCCCGCGCAGTTCACCACCAGCCCCCAGGGCGCGCCCTCCGGCTCTAATGCCGATGCGCATGAGGCTGACAGGAAATGTTTTGTAACAATCAATTATAACAACAACTATATTATTATATTATATACGATAATTGATATATGATACTCCATTTCAATGTGTAAAAATAAAATACAAATACAAAATTATAATGTTATTAGTCTATGACATTACTGTACATGACAGCTGCTTAATTAATATAAAATTAGTTATAGGTCAATATTAATTGTTTTATTAGGATCTTTAACAGGCCTTATGATCGTTTATGTATGCATACATATACGTATCATAACTTTTAATGGCCACGGATCCTTTAGCTACACATCCAATGTGTGTTTTGCGTTGCGCTTAGCATGCACTTCCATCAGATCATTTCTATTACTTCATATAACACAATATTTTACTTTAACACACCATAACATTCTGTGTCGCGTGCAATGCAGTCTAATTATCGGCAAATTGAATTATTGTTCATGTAACTACAATATACACGGATAAAATTCAATCTCTCACGGCCGAGCCGACAACTCTATTAGTTAATGCATTGTTAAATAATTCACATACACGTCCATACATGTACATACATGCACACATGACTCGCAACACGATAGTGGTGCATTGTGAAGGCGCAGACAGACGCCAGCACGCCTATTGTGCGAAGAAGCCAAACAGAATACTAATCGTCGAAGGATCCCTAAAAATGCACTAATCATACACCCACTTCCGGTGGCCGATCGACGGTACAACGGTCCTGTATGAATTAATAGGTACATATTTTTCTGTAGTCCATTTCATACATCTAAAGATTAAGTATCAGTGCTTATCTAAAGTCTGAGGCTTATACAAAAACACCGAATGTCTGCTTAAGTATCCAATGTTGAAAGATTAAAATAAAGAAATACTTTTATGTGGTAAAACAATTTTCATACGCTGCTCGAAGTGCTATGACCCGAACTGAAAGTTATTTCGATTTGTTATTCAAATATCGAACACGTTTTGATATAATATTATCATAGACGCTAGAGACCGGACTCACATTTTGATATCAAAAAAATAAAAGTAACTTCGTTTATTCGTTAAAAATTATACATATTATTTACGTACAATAAAGTCAGGCACATTATGAGAAGGTAAAAGGCATGACATTACTCATTAAGATAATTACTAGCCCTGTATAATATGTATAATGTTTTTTTCATAAACGACTCCAATTTTACAATGCGTACGAAATTACGTAATAACTTAACTTCACGCCTTTAATCCCCGATGAGGTAGCCAGAGAAATTTAGTAACACTGACGTCATCGGCACTCGCGTTTGCAACCAACACGACCAGCGAGGCAGTCAAGATTATTCCGACTTAAATATTTATACGAGAATATGAGTTTCTGATGGCTTTTAATGATTTTCAAAAAGGCGTATTTTTAATCAGTAAACGAATAAAGAGTTTCATTTCCATAGATGTAAAAAGGTTGTCAAAAGTTTTTTTACCAATTAGTCAACTCTCCATTTTAATATCAAAATTAAAATGTATCCGCCACTGGTTTTCAACATTCTTTCGTTGCATCATGAGTTTTATTCATTGTTTCATAATGTCATAATTAAAATTTACACAAATTACTATTATGTCACATCAATAACAGCAGTTTTGTAAAATAACAGCAGTTTCACTGGAAATTTTAAGATGACAAATAATAATATGAATTTAGAGCGATCAACATTACGGTATGTTAGGATTAAAAAAAAACCACAACGACAACCCTACTCCTAATGCCGAACCCTGGTATTTATCGTCGCGCGATAACCAGCAAGGACGGTTCAGAACATCCTTGTTTGGAGTATATACACATGCATATCCATATATCGACGGGCCGTTCGCACAAAAAGACACGCCAAAAACCGAGCTTTACAGGAGAGCGTAATTTATGTTCAAAACCTTACTTAATCTTATACGATTTGTATATTGTGTTAATTACATAATATTTAAGAAAAAGATTTTATAGGTATGAACATATGGACAATATAAAGCGATAAATGCAATAAAAAAAAAATTGTCTGTTTTGACAGGTCTTTATGTATACGTAGGGACCGTCGACATGAATGTATATACCAGAGAAGATATACGAAAACATCCTCAATGGTCTTACACTTGGATGTATTATCATCTAATGGTTTTTACATCCGGCAATCGTTCCGATGTAATACAGAACGTATGAAGTGCATTGGTACCTCGTTTTCCTTAAAGGGCCGTACAAGAGCTCGCGTCAGGGGCGTAGCTACCGCCGTATCAATGATACGGGGCCCCCGAGCTACCCACGCCCCTAACTATGTAAAAATTAGTAAAATGTTATCCATGATGTCACCTAATATCTTACTTCTCGAAAAAAACATATAAAAAACTGTCATACGCGTCTATAGAGTTTTCACTTTAGAAATGATAAAAATAAAGAGGCAATCTCTTCTTTTGCGGGTGAAGTATGCGCTCAAAATTTGGCAAGATCCTACATCGCCTATTGCTACGAGAAAGTGATAACTTATAATCAATATTTATTTATTTTAATTTAATACAAGCATTTTTGTTTCTTTTGTGAGAAATCTTTAACCTTCATTTAGGTCCGCCAACTAATTTTGATACAGGGCACGCTAGGCCAGTCTTGTGTGTAAAGTGTCAGACTTTCAAGCCAGCGTGTTTTCGGAGCGTTTTTCGCTCATTTTGACATAGGCACAGATAATACGATCCCACCGCGGAGCATAAGGCACCCGGTCACACACGCGTACAAAACAGAACAAAAGCGCGCCGAAAATACGCTGGTCTGAGCCTTGAGAATTCTTTTAACAATAATACCAAGTGTTCAAGGCTGACAGGTTGCACGCGAATTCTTATAAATCTGTATTCAATAATTGGATTTTTCTATTTTAAAATCTCCACTGCTACTGTACGAGAAATGATTTGTACAGGCTTTATGATCCTATCGACTTCATATACCATGAGAAGCATAACATAACCGGTAAAAGTGGCAGTACTAAGATTCTTCACCTACCCATCTCGGAAATACAGGCGTGCTGTTAAGTTTCTTCAACTACTAGGCTCAATTTCGCTGAACAGACAAGTAACACTGGGGTGCGCCCCTATTTGTAGGCAGTGTTCAATTGTTTTTTGCGCAGAATTCTGCCTCGAACGTGCTCTTTGTGGAAAGTCTCCCCTCTCAGGGATTTCTATCATTTAACAGTATTACAGCACAGGTAATACATTTCGACAAATCGACCAAAAAGAATTCAGCGTCGCACAAATACTTTTAATTTTAAGCCTAATCCTTTTAAACTTCTGTGTGAAAGAAATATATCGAATTTTTTTTATCTAAAAATTAAAATTAATAGTTAAAAGAATCGCCTTTAAAAATAGCAATAAACTAGATATCTGTTCGAAAAAATGTTGATTACTTTAACTAAACTTCATCCACTCCCTGTCCATAAAGATACTGCGTCCTTTTCTTCATTTATCGCGCTCTTCAAATCCAGATGTCGAGTCGAAAATGGAATGCCGACAACCCTAGCGTCGTTTATCAGCACTCGCAGGCACGGACGACGTGTTCGCTTACGTCCTTCCAGGCGCCAAACTCGTAACCCGATACGATATGGTTTTATTGCGTTTTTGAACTTGAGTATCTTTTTGAATATATATAATCACAAATAACTAAACAGTGTAATATCACGCCTGTATTTCTACATTATGACAGACGTAACTGATGAAATATGGAAATGTACTACGACTCTCTGCCTATCACTTCAGAGATCACAAGTGTGATGTTATGTTGTTTATTTTATTAACAAAACTATATAGTCTTGTTAATAAAATAATATAATTAATATTAATTACATCTAAAACAGTTATCAAAAGAATTAAAATGTACTGCTGAATTGAAAAAAAAAATATATATGTATAACTGGCTATATATAAAATAACCAGTCATACATACTCTTGCCATTAGGGGTATTTGCCCGTGTTCTAGTGTGGAGACTACGCCGTGGCAAATGTAGCCGGACGCCCTCCGGCTAGGTGGAGTAAAGACGTCGACGACGAAGAGCTGAAGATCAAGCTCAGTGGCATGCTATTCGAGAGGCTGCCGTCCAGCAGTGGACAAGAATAGGCTGATGATGATGATGACATATTCTTGTACATGTGACCATTTCATTCCAACCTAGATATTGTGTGTGTTATTATAATAACATGTTTTAATACATTTTGTGTTTAATTAGGTACTTATGCATAATTTTACTCCCAAACACAAAACAAAGAATTTTGTGTATCATAGACAAATTTACTTTAGTGAGCATAAAACTATTAACCCTGCTATATTAAAGTTATTGCACATTGTAATAACTAGTTATCACAGCTCTAAAGGATAGGCTCAGCCTTGTTTGCGGTCAGATAGCTGTGTGCATCTGTATTTTTCATAAAATCCATATATGAAAAACAATTATACCAACTTGATGTAATATTATAATGGAAATGACTCACACAGTGATATGTTATCTCATTGGTGTCAACGACACACTTTCTAGCTGCTTCATTCTCGATGATCACAGCATACATTATCTTGCTGTTACTTTAAATAAAAATATGCATCATTCTTGCAATAACACCCACATTGACATCATCACACAAAACATTTAACAAGGTGGTATACTTATATACTGAAATACATGGTTCTCCACAGTCATGTATTAATAGTATAAGAAATAAAAATATAAATGGTAATCACTAATCATTACTCATACAAATTTGGACTCATACAAAGTTGGTAATTAATCAATTTCAATATTTTAAATAATGCAGGTTCTCATTGTGTATGTTTAAATGAAATTAAAGAAAAAGATTGACTAATTGTTATTTGGGTTCCATTGGGCTTTCTATCACATAGAATAGTGGCCCAGTTGTGCAGTCATACATCTAACTATCTGTATATAATTATGACAAAACAATGTACAAAGTCCTCATTAGTTTATATATTATAGTTGTTTGCAGTAAGTACTTTGTAAACATCTCTTAACTTCTATCAATTATTTATTTAGGAGTTTCGTCACATGATTTCAATAGACACACCCCGTAAATAACGTAAACATGATTTATTGGAGTGTATCACATTCCTCTGTCTATGCTCTCGAGAACTCACAGGTGTGATGTTTTGTATTTTCAATATAATATGAGAGGGCAAATTAAGGTTAAAAAAGGGTGCCCATGATCATATAATTAATGCTAAAAATTGTCCTTATGATAGAAACATAATTACTACATTCAATGTTTACGATTTCAACAAGAAGTCACATGGCTCATTAAAACTTTACCTGCTTGTACATCATGATGGTCTTCATTTCAAGTGACCTTGTAATTAGTTCACTATGTATACTGTGCACATATTTAGTGTTACACAATTAAGTGTTAAGTGACAGTGTCATGTATCCAATTAGAGAGATTACAGACAACTTGCAAAAATTCTAATTGGTCCAATTAGGGTTCTACTGAAGACTTACATAAACATGTATGCAACTTGTTAATTTCTTAGGTATAAACAATTAACAATAACATGCAGTATTGTAACGTTTGACTGATAATGGCCAGTCATTTATAAGAAACTGCGATTATGTTAAATTTAATATATATTTAACATTATTCCCAGTTTTGAAATACACCAAAGAAACGGTAATTGAACGCTTAATACTTACTTGGGTTAATAAGATTTGCACTTTTGTACTCCACGCGTGGGTCCTCAAAAGCTTTGGTATGGTTCGAATTGAGGAAGGCCAGCTGTGGGGGTGTTTTGTCCACAACGCGTAGTCCAGTCACTAAATCATTACTTATCAAGTATTCCACTAAGTTTCGCCCGATGAATCCGCAACCTGAAGCAAATGAAAATGTTCAGACAACGAAAAAATACTTAGGTCACCCGATGACTAAGACTTTCCAAAGACCGTTAGAAGATTTAAAAAAAAAACACTGAAAGTCATGCCTATGGAAATTATTACATTAACATATTGGAACTGTTTCTGCGACGTTAATTTTGCGGCATTCTTTTACCTCCAAGAACTAAAACTCGAGGTTTTGAAATATCACCGGTAGAATCAGACATTTCGCTTACGGCTCCACGAAACTGAATGACAACTTAAACAATTTGACGTTTCTTCAGTGACAATTTGTTTGATAGTCATGTCATGGGGCTACCATACCTGCAAATACATTTTTTTCATTTGACCTTAAAATAATATATTTTCCGAAAACAGTGATTTTCAATTATTAGGAGCTATTATAAGTTCTCTGCACTACTTGTGTTTTTATATTTTACCACTTTTCAATATTTAACTATGGTTGTTTGCAATCTGTTAATAACAATAATAATTATTATAAAATATTTAGGTATAACAGATAAATTAATTGTGATTTCTGCCTAGGAAAATGACTAAATATTGATTGCTTCGTTGGAGAAATAGCTGCAAGCGCGACTGCCATTTGTGAGGTCTTTGGTTCAATTTCTGATTCGCATACTATTGGATTTAAAAAATAAATAGTAGATATTAAAATATTGAATTAAATACCATTACGTACTTCTGTGTTATTTAAAAATTATTGCTTATCAGTAAAGTTTTTCCTTATATTTGGTAGTTTTTGGTCACGATGTAATTTGCTACTAGAACACTTAACAACTTTACAGATAAGTGTGTTACAATAATAAAATTTTGTCATTGTTATCACATCTGAGTTAAAAAATCTGAGTTGCAAAGTATATTGTACCTATAGGGAGTTTTCAACAAAATAAACATTAAACGTTATTGTGAATGATTTATTGTTTTTTAACAAAAATTCCTTAATTACAATTCAATTTATTACTATGAAATATATTATTAAAAGCTTAAAAGTAATTAAAAATAAATACGCAACTATTTATTTTTACTAGTATTTATTTTTATATAATAAATAAAAATAAAACTGTGATATATTATTATTAACAGAACTCAGGTATTTAATGTAGAGAATTTTTTGGGGTTTCATCTTCAACTTTTACTTTGTCTGGTGGCAGAAATATAGCAACGATTAGCCCAGCTGAAACGAATAAACATATATAAAATTTAGAATGATAATTATAACTGTGTTTGTAAAGTTATTAAGCTTTAATATTAATTAAGGAATATCATGTCTATACTGATATATGTATATTAGTGACATTGTCGTACTAGACATTTGTTGATATCAGTAACGTATTAATACATGTAAGTAACCAAAATTCTGTAATTTACAAGTATAATGTGTTTATAATATACTTGTATTTGTAAATTACAATGTCTATACAGAGATCGTGTATTTGGATGAATTAATTTATGGATTGATCATCAGTCTATAAAATATATAAATTATGTAAATCAGTCTATTAAAATATGCCTTAACGACATTTCCAAAAATTTCATATCGTGTTTAACATCTTCGGTAGTATAGTGGTCAGTATCCCCGCCTGTCACGCGGGAGACCGGGG
>DWEI01000560.1:0-21047 GCA_018245875.1 Mysoria ambigua
TTATGTAACATACTTAAATAGATATCTGACTGAATTAAAATGGTATTCAAATATTCGACTCAACATACGAATATATACCTATAATGAACGAAGAGAATAAAGATAGAAAGGAAAGATAGATAGGAACATACATCTTTAAAAAATCATTAACAAATATTTCATTAAGTTAATGATCAAAAATGTTCTATTTCGCATTGTGTATCTATAAATTTTCCTGAATTTTATTTCACGTAAAATTTCGAATATTTGTGTATTATTAACTAAATGTGGCAATGTTTTTATTTCACACAATAAACGCGGAATTTTGTAGCACACTTCTATAATTTATTCGATATTTTATTAGGAATTGATTGACACGGAAATTGTCACATAAAAGGCGGGAAATTTCACACAAAATGGCGGCGCGGCTATCAAGTGTGAACGCGTTGCGTCGACTGAATTGTTCGAAGGGTATACAAAACGATTGGGGGTTTTCAATGATAAGGCGATATTTGAACGCGTGCTAGGGGTGAAACGAATTTCAATCATTAATGCAGTTTTTGTGTCCAGTTACCAATTTTAATATTACTTACGATCAAAATATATTTCTCTTGTTTTAGAAAAATAATTAATTTTATGGTACTTTACTAATATAGTTTTCCATTATAGGCATATAATATAACCGCCAAAATTTACTGTACATTTTACATTTAAGCGGTAGAAGGTGAGTAACCTAGGTTTAAAAAATATATAATTTATTATTAATTCGAATGTAATGGTTCAATGTTGAACATTTAAAATATGCTTTTATTTTATTTATTTATTTATTTATTTATTTATTTAAAGTTTTGCAGCACCTTAAGCTATGGGATACAAGGGCGTACTTAATGCCTAATGGCATTCTCTCCCAGTCAACCCTGGGTGATGGATAGAGCATGTCGTAGGCGCATATTGCACTCTAATAATAAATTTTATATTCATAAATGTAGATATTTGTATAAATATATAGGTAGACTTTTATACACACATTCTCAAATATCAATAGACGTAAGTAGACATATTCTCTTATGTATAAAATTCTCGTATCACAATGTTAGTTACCGTATTACTCCGAAACGGCTTTACCTATTTTCACTTAATTTTATATGCATATTTAGTAGGTATGAGAATCGGCAAACATCTATTTTTCATACCCCTAAATGATAAGGGTGGTTCACCCCAAAAAAAAAAATTTACTTCTTCGACATAACATTTTAATCCAATTTTTTCATAATCAACCATTCAAAAATACATACAATCCTAAATTTTTATCCTTCTACGAACAACTCTTATTTTTTAATTGCTTTATTAGTAATTTCAATAACTAATCTATGATCTATTATTCCCGTCAGACATCTACGCATGTAATTATAATAAAAGTAAAATCACACCAGGAAGACGTAGGCAGAGGAATGCAGAATACTCTAAATAGGTTTTGGAAAAAGAGAAAACAAGAAAAACTTTGAAGAGGCGGTACGGAGTTCGCCGGGTCAGCTAGTATAATATACTAATGAGCTGTCACAAGAATGATACATTATAATAGTGTATTACAATATAATTTGTTGTCGCAAATCAGAAAGATGGGAGAATAGAAACACATTAGAAATAGATTGTTCTAAATTAACCGCCTTTTATAGCTGCTATTGTAAAGCAATTCTATATAAATGCACTTTTTTATCTTCAGCGATTTGTTTAGTGACTATATATTTAAATAGGTATCCTAAATATATGAGACTGGACATTAGCGATGCATATGCTTTGACAAATCTCGGCTTTGCTTTGACAAATGCTTTGACAAATCTTGTCAAATACTGATGATCAAATAGCACTAATAAAAATGTTATATATAGTGCCGTGCATGTTTAAAATATGTATTAGCCATAACTCCTGCTTTTATCGGGATAACACGACATGTTTTGCACTTATCCGAGGCTCTGCTCCATGATCATCCACAACGCGCCAGAGGTTGGCGTCCGGTACACAGTTTGACCACGCACCATCAAGATAACATGCGTACGTGGGTTAAGATTGAAAAGTACATTTTACGGATAGCAATGGGAAGGAAAACGATAATACATTTTGTCTCATACAGAGCAGCAGCGCACGATATGCGGGTTAGACTGGATTCTAAGACGGAATTTGGAACCTTTGTGTACCTGCTTAGTCACTGCGTTAGTTACTGTGAATTAATACGTAAGTAAATTGCCGCAATGAAGTAATTAAATTGGGACGCAAAGAAAATTGGTCAAACGTGGGAATGTACTACACTCGTCTACCTACAGCTTTGTAAATTATAGGAGTGATGTGATATTTAATTTTTCATTTGCTTTAAAAGAAGTTAAGAGACGTAGGTATGTGCTTTGGTTACTCCTTATTACCACACTATAAAGATAAGCCCTTCAGCACATAACAGTTACCTAAAACGCTAAGTGGACTATGGTCCAACTGATGGTACGTGGTTCTCGTCACCTAGAAATATCTGCAACCTCAAATAAGTTGTCAACGCATTGCTTATCTTGAAGGCAATTTTTAACGCTACGTTTAAAGAATCCCATGTTATGGTGTGACTGAAACACCTCCAAAGGAAGCATGATTGATTGCACAGCTTGCACGTGCGTGGTATTCTATATGATTATAAAATGGTCAAGATGGGATGATTATTTATAGCGCAAAGTTCACATCAGTACAAAACAGTGACTGTGAACAAGGTCATTGTACGTGTTCAATGATGTCCGAAGTGACAATTGCACAGACGATAGATACCATTAAATAATGTCATAATTTATTTTATCTATGTCCATAATGGAGTGTCCGTGCGTAGCCATCGGACAGGGTCATTACACCCGCACCCTACCGTTGCTCCTGTCGACTGTCACGTGAATAATTAATTCCCGCAAACAAATGGGGCCTGGACAGAAGACAAGCCGTGCCGTGATTGACAGTTAATTACGTAGTGTAGCAGAATTACTTGATATATATTGTTTGATGAAATGATTTTCTTTCGTTTCTCCACCAATAGTGTTTTACAAAAATAGAATCATTTTCTATATCCTTCAATAACTATAGATGCACAATACTGTCAAATCGATCTGCAACAAGTTCAAATTTGGAACGATTAATTTTTCCAGCGTATTGTTAGTTTTTGAAATGTAAAAGTTTATTATTATTTTTCAGAATATCACTTTAAAAAAATTATATTGATGTTATTAATAATACAAATGTGAAACTATTGAAATTTGTTGAAATTAAAAGATAAAGTAATATAGCTCTAAATTCGATCTATATCTATAGACTAAATCTATAGACTACGATCTATAGACTATAAAGTTTTTTTGCAATACAGGTTACATCGCAAAATAAATAATGCGATAAAATCTACTGTTTTTTTTTCCGATCTTGGCCTACATGCACAAAGCGAAATGTACTGTCTAATGAAAAATGGATTTCCCTGTGATAACAAATTACCTTCGATATTGGCTCCAATTCGAGCTTAATCAATGCCTTCACTGACTAATGGATAGTCTTATAGGCAATGAAAGTTTTAATATAGAGTTGGTGGAAAATACTATTATAACAACCCTAACCTTGTCTAATTCAGATATTTACAAGATATGTTAAAAATTTTATACGTTATATCACGCCTGTTATCGTCGAAGAAGTAGGCAGAGGAGTGTAGAACATTTGATCAGTTAGAATTACATCTCACTATGAAATAAGTGATGAGCTTTTTGTCATACTCTGGGCACACATCCAGATTCCGAGCCTCAACTAGAAAATCTAAATTAATAAAATCTAATATATCCCGACCCGGGATTTGGATCCTAGACCTTGCAATCAACACGAGGCAATCGTTAAACTAGTAAAATGTTAATAGTTCAAAACTCAGGTGGGTATTTCACGCTACAAGTGTATACTTTACGCAATGTTTTCTTAATAACCTCAATAAGATTCAACTTTGTTAAATTTGATTTTCTGTGACACAGTTATCAACATGGTGGTTTGTATAAAAGTTTTTACGAAATCAATTGCTCTATGGTCGAGCGCACATAAAGGTGGTTTGCCCTCTAAATAGTGACAACTCAAAAGAAAGTAGGTTACATGGTTTAACCAAAAAACTTTCTAACTCCAACAGTGACAAAAATCCTTTAATGCACAATAGAGGATACGATTTCAATAAATTGTTTGATACTACACCTATCTAATACCGCCATAACTTTACTTTCCTAGTGGGCATTCAAATATTAAATATAGAACGTCGATTGTTTCTATTTAAAAAAAAACGACTTTTACTGCCTCGTTGGTTGTGTTGGTTGCAAGTGTGACTGCCAATTGGCAAATCCCGGGTTCGATTCACGGGTCGAACAGTACAAAAAAAATTCTAATTTAGGTTTTCTTTGTTTGTATCTTAATATCCATCAGTAGTAGATGTTTATTGACTATAAGCATTTTTTACCATTTTTGGTCTGTCTGCTAGGATTTATATTAAAAAAATAGTAACAAAACTTCGATTTTTAAACGTAAACGTAACTTCACGCCTGTAATCCCCGAAGAGATAAGCAGAGGAATGCAGAACATGGGAGTGTTCTGCATTCCTCTGCTTATTTCACCACTTAATTTACGTCCCACTATGGAATAGGTGGTGAGCCTATTGTCATGCATAGGGCAAATATCCAGGCTCCGAACAACTACTAGAAAATCTAAATTAGAAAATTTTGTAGTGTTCGACCCGGAAATCGAACCCAGGACCTCCCGATCGACAGCCGCACCCGCAACCAACAAGACCAACGAAGCAGTCGTTGGGCCTTATCAGGATTCTATAAAATCAATAAAAGTAATATTATATGGTATTAATAGTGCTATGTACGTGTACTAGTATCAGGTATGGACAAGCAGTCATCACTAGGCTGATGAGCCCGGTATGAGTGGCTCCAAGATAATTTGTACCTACAAATAATTTTTTTATGGCTAGTAATTTTCAATGTCAACGACACCGGCATTTTGGGCGGGAGTCATTGTTTGTCATCTGTGTCCGCCGCGGACTGCGAATTATGACGTTTGCCGGGAAATTGGCGGTAAAACGGATGTGTTTTGTCATATATGTAAAGATCACGCAATGTCATTTATTTAAAACAATATACCTCAACATTATGTATATTATATGCGATGTGATTTCATATAATTATTTAAAATTTGATGAATGTGATAGGTCTACAGCGTGGACTGTTTCAATTTAATTCACACGGGTAACAAGGGATCGTTGACTAAATAATTTGAATAATATTATTTTTTATATGCATACTAATGCTTTTAGGGCAATGAAAACTTGACATCAGGTTAGTTAGCAACTAAAGAGCAAATTATATTCTGTTCCTTAAAGAAAAGTATATCCATTTAGTTTTCTGTTCTTTGAGGAAGAACAGAAAGAAACAGTTTAAATTGAAGGAAATCATTGTTAAGGATTGTTGAATTAAGTATAAGGATTTAGTTATTAATGATACTAACACTGTCATTAAAGATGTTAACAATAAAACATTTACTAACAAAACACAATAACGTTACTATAATTTGTTACGAAATGTCACCTTAAAGTGTTTCGTCATGTTTTACAATATTTTATAACGCAGCAGCACTATTACAAGACCACTTCATACGTTAACGCATATTACATATTTTGATGATTATTAGCCGTGATGCCAGGTTAATGATTTCCGAAACGCAATGATGGGATACGGTCTGCTACTGCTTGGATTTGACGTTAGTTCTACTGAACTAAATTATATTACATTGGCCCTCATATAGTATATAAATTATATCTAACCGAGAAGACTGAATTCACCCATAATAACTTTTATTTCTGCGAGCCTCTTGGCATCAATACCACCTGATGAATAAGTGAAATTTTTTCACTGTACGTTCTACGAATATACAAAATAAATGAGCAAGCCGCACGAGGTTTGGCACTATGCATCAACATATAATATAAATCTATTTAGTGTGATAAGGGTATTATGATTTTTTCGCCGTCTTCTTTGTTAGCTACGAGATCCTTCTTTGAAAAATGTATAAGAATCGGAATTCGAATTCAAACTTTTACGATAACATGACAAAATTAAATGTCAGATTAGCATCAATTACGAATTCAATACGGGCATGCACTAAATGACCCCTGAACATCAGGTTGTTCGCAAACCGTTTGTTTCTTTAAAAAATATTAAAAAAAACTATACTGTGGTAAAAAAATCTAAAAGTACTTCATTATCAGTACTCCATAAAAACGACAATGGTCATGGTATGTCGTGTGAAACAATGGCACTTCCTCTTCCTATTTGCTCACTGCGCGTTCTGCGGCTTCTCCTAAATTATTGCTGTATTATTATATTTATTACATAACCTCACGATATACTGGTAAATAAATTGCCCATTAGGCACGTTTTTAAACATCGTTTATCTATGTATATTCAAAATTATAACACAAAAAACTTTATCAATACTGTCAAACAACCAATAAATTGTTATCCGTAAAAACCTTGGATATCTTATGTACTACATAAAATTTATTTCAGTTAAATTGTGTTTCTTAATTAACAGATTTTATATTAAATTTTTATTAAACCAAACCCAGTAGTTTACATTTAACACGCATACTTTTGTCAGGCCAGTTAAGATATAACTTAATGGGTTCAGACCACCAACAAATACATAAATCTTAATCATTATCAGCCTACCTAAGTACACTCCTTTGCTGCTGTTACCTTCCATGTGGGGATTGTTTCCATAAATTCCACGTTGACCATGCGGGTTTGGAATCGTAAAGCTAAGCGTTTCAGACCACCTACATTTATATATCTATACCACGTATGTATCTGCCCCTTAGAAAAATTTAGATTCATCAGAATATTTATACAATTGTACTTAAACTACCACCGGTGAGACTAATCCACGTTTAAAATGTTTGCCTTCATATCGGTCTGTAAAAATAACATGCCTATACGATACTATACACCATGAGTAACCTTCAAAACCAGTGGCCCTCGAGAGATAGACGGATGAACAAACAAAAAAGCAACAATTGCCATAATTATTATAAGCGCAGGACGTGTGCGCGGTTGGTCAGTACGCCACGGTCCACACGCATCTACGCATCGCGGAACCGGCATAGAATTTAAAAAACGAATTGCACTTCGAATTGCTTTAAAATTATTTTGACAGCTGACCATAGACAATGTAATAGTTCATTTTTTTTATTTTTGTTCTTAACGGTACGCAAACTGGTTTTGTATGCGGTTAGTGCCGTAAATACGCAGTAGATAGGAGAGAATGAACTTTATAGGCTGTTGCAGTTCGTAAGCTGTATTTATTTCAAGATGGACCGAGCAATGCTGGTGGTGAGTTTTACTACTTTTATTTATATTAAAACTGTCCTCTAACTGTTGCTAAAATATCTATAAAACTCCTGTAATACAATAGAGAAGAAAACAATTTTTTAATTCCCATT
The DNA here is from genome assembly GCA_018245875.1 of Mysoria ambigua. Classification (NCBI taxonomy): domain Eukaryota; kingdom Metazoa; phylum Arthropoda; class Insecta; order Lepidoptera; family Hesperiidae; genus Mysoria; species Mysoria ambigua. Next base: position 7,514 of record DWEI01000560.1, read on the forward strand.
TTCCTTCCTAAGAAGACTATTTTTTTATTAATTTTCGTTGTATGTAAGTATCCAAAGTAAATGAAATTAAGGTATTTTTATTCATTATTAAACAAAAAAATATGCTAATCTTCTTTCAATGACTGAAATTGCAGGTAACCTTTTTTCTGTATACAATCTTATACTCTTATTAACAATTATTAATTTCGGGATATCCCATAAAAAATATTTTTACTCTCATTGTCCAATGTAATATTTTGTAACTGCCATCTGCTGTTACACTTTACAATTGAACCATACAAGAATGATGAAGGCATGATCGATTTTATTTATCAAGTAGAAAAATATCTTCTTGCAATTATTTGCAACAAGAAATATATCACTCAATATTTTTGCAACGTTTATTATTATTTGGTATTTATGTACAAGCACAACAAATTAATTAATTTTCTCTTGTGTATTAGTGATTTTTATTAGTCCATAATGAGTCATGTGAGGGTCGCTGACAGTCATTGATTCGATGGAAAATCAAAATCGATTCTCAATGTTCGATAATTAATAACCAGGTTATATCTAATCGTATTTTATGCAAATATATCTACTTGCTAGGTTTATTTTGACGGCGAGAATTTATAGACAAGACGGCGGAGAGGTCATTACCAGCGTCGGGCAATCTCGCTTTACGTAATGTTGATATTCGATCAAGGTGCATACATCGACTGCGCCGTTGGCAAAGTGATTGCTTGCGCGTCTACTGATCTAAAGCTCCGCTCCCGGTTACGATCACCGGGTCGAGCAGTGTTTTTGATGTTTTTCAATCTTGATACTATTACTAGTAGAACGAAGTATCTCTGAGTTGTGTATGACAATCCACTGTACCAACTAATCAATAGTGGAACATAACGTAACTGGTGAAACGTTGGCTTGCACCGCATTTCTCTGCCTGTCTCTTAGCGGATTTCTGGCGTAAATGTTAGGTGTGAGTAACACAAATAGTAACACATATAGTCACGCAGTAGTGGTCGATATTTTAATGATTACGAAAATATATCCCATGACCTTTCGTTCATTGTTTTGATAGCAATTATAAAACAATTGAGTATTATAGCGTATGATACCTTTAACTCATTTAATGTTAAATTACGTAAATAAGTGTGCTAATGCTTCTGAGATGCTCTAACTGATATTAACTTTGTGGCAATTATAAATTTCGTACATGATATACCTATATATTTTTCTTTTCTAAATGATACACGGGCACATATCCAGAATCCGAACCACTACTAGAAAATCTAAATTAGAAATTTTTTGTAGATTTCGAGCCGGGAATAGAACCCGTACCTCCCGATCGGCAGTCGCACTTGCAACCAACACGACCAACGAGGCAGCCAGTTCGTAGTAGAAGTCGATTCGTAGTAGTGTGCTATACTCCTTTCTACTTAACCCAATTAACCGTTTGTCTTAAAGGATTCCTTGTAGGAAAACCTGTGAGCGCAGCGACTTTATCTTCTGACGCGAAACTCCTCCTTATGGTCTTACCAACCACTTTTAGTTTCTCAAGTTGATTTGGTCGTAGACGAGCAATGTATTGAAGAATAAAACCACAAGCAACAAGTATTTATATAATTTGAAAAGGCTTACACAAAGCTTTAAGTCTATATTAAGATCGGTATTTGAAATATATCACTATAATATTTTATACTTGAGTTGCCGTGCGACATCTCAACGTTTTGTGCAAGATGGAAAGAGATCCAAAGAGAACACATAAACAAAATGAATTAAACTGATCTCAACATAATGTCGCATAAAACTCGCATTAACAAGACTTCCTACATCATAATATCATTCAAAAAATACCAAATTATAGTTAAAACTACGGACTGTTACAAATTAATGCAAACGATACATATTTATTTTAGTGTAATACAATTGCATTCATAACTCGGCCTCCATAGACAATGGGTGACGTCACACGGGGTGAAACAAAATGGCGCCAACCGGAATACGGACCTTGGTATAATTACTTTACTATTGTGAGTTTTTTCGCCCACACGTAACAGGGTCAATTACGTTACATCAACGATGACTCGTAATTAAATACAAATACTACTAGTATTTTTGGGAATTTTCTTATTATCTGTCGGTTGTTACAAGCGTTTTTTAAAAATATATATTCGGGATTCGTTTACTAGGGCATCACGAAAATAATTGTCATTTAAAATAGTTAAATACACTAATTATATAAATTACCCATTCCTTCCCATTACATAATTATGTACTTTTATATCATTTCCTCTAATGGCTCAGTAAACCCTATTTTACATAGCCCTAGAACGGTGGATTTCAAATATAACTACACTAAATGACTTGTTTAGTATTTTTTTGACCAGGCGAATGGTACAATGTTTTTTTTCTTTAACGTACAAGGTAATATATATTCAAAAATAAGTTCTTAAAGTTAAATTATTCATATCAGTAAAAATAATCCGTATAAAATATTCCGTGTAAAATAGATAAGATCTTGTGCAAATAATTCTTACTATAAAATCTACTGTTAGAAAATAAACGTTAATGCTCTAACAGTAAATGACAACTGACGTCTGCCCGTTGCTCGTATCAAAGTGTTAACAAGTGTACCATTTAAAACTGAGTTTATTAACCCACAATAGGAGAAATCATACCAATTAAAATAAATCTCTTTCATGTTACGTTATATAGGTATATAAATCTTTTTTGATTGCTAGTTTCACACAAAATGCATTTACCCAACAAGAAAAAAAGAATGTCTATGAGTTAATGTGGAATGCAAGGAAAATTTTACATCGTGTTTCTAAGTTATACTGATACATATTGTGTTTATGATTTATGTCATGAATTTTTGTTATGAATTTTGATGATGTCGATTTTTTGTTGATTTATGTTAGAAATTTTATTTTATGTGTTATATAAGACTCAACAACGTTCGGTAAACATACAAGTTGTACAGTTGTACATACAAAATTAATCATCTTACGGTAAACAGTTTACCCGCGATTACAGGTGGGCTCGACATTCGGAATTACGAAGCCCGATTTTAGATTTAATACGTATTAAAATGTGTCTCACAAGTGAAAATATTACCTATACACCCTTATTTGTACTGAATAACGTATGTTTATATGACAACCTAATTTCTATTAAAGCTTCATTTTATATTTCTTCCAGGCATTATTATTAGCTATACTAGCCAGTCTAGTTCAATTTACTGCAGTTAATGGGGAAGAGACCATTCTCTCCGCTATTCTAACCCCAAGTGATAACGATCAATTTGTTCGTCAAGAGAGAAGTTACAACGAAAGATATGGTGCTGGTCGATTTAATGACGACAGGCCATCTAGATGCGGGCGGTGTCTAGATGACAGATACGATGATAGAGATGACGACAGGGGACCGGATAGATATGATGACAATAGACGACCAAATAGACCTACATATGGAAGCAGACACGATAGGAACAAGAGCTATGACAGTGATGATGACGACAGAGGATACAGCAACGACAGGAAGAATGGCCCAAAGAACGGCACAGAGGATGGTAACGATGGTGATAAAAAGAAGACTTATGATGACAAGGGCAGAGATAGGGATCGGCCTAGCGGTGGCAGGCGAGACAGGGACCGAAGCAGGTACGACGACAGAGACAAATATAGACCTGATTACTATGACAGATTTTTAAGAGATCCGTACAGAGACAGATACGACAGGCCTTATTATGAAGATCCATATAGGGAACGAAGACCTTACTACGATAGATATGACGAAGGATACGGGGGCAGGTACGATGGATATGGATATCCGGGGTATAGAAGACCAGTTTATGATGACCCATATGACCGAGGAGTCAGCTATGATGATTACGGTGGTTATGGACCTGGCGTTGGCAGAGGACCCCATGATAGGTGAGTTTAATGAAATTTATAATCAAGAACAGAAAATTCCTTCATTCACATTCATAACTCATATTTTGTCCGATCCGTTACAAAAACTTAGAACACTGTTTCAGCTAAACTCATAATTTTTCATAGAACTAAATCTGCTTTCATACTCGGTCATTGTTATCCTCACATTCGTCATGACTTGTACAGTTACACATAAAATAAGGTCACTTACAAATACATCAATAGTGCTGACAATAATCGCTTTCACCAAATTACTATGTTTCCTATGTTCAATGACCACAATGTTAATAATATGACGAATTGAACCGATCTAACGGAATATTTGACGCGCAGGAGCAATTGCGACACTGATTTCCCGCCAACGCGGAAAATTATCCGCCATTGTTGAAGCGATATTCGGTGTGAGTTCGTTAACTGCATGCCGCAACAATGAAAAAACTAAATAATTGTTTTATAGTATATGTATGTACGGTTTTTTCTATTAACCTTTCATAAATATTTATAATATACGTATAATTTCTGATAAAGTCGAGGTCTTTTAGGTGTAGGACTTATAAATTAAGCAGTATACGACAAATAACATTTATTTTAAAATTGTAACTATCAATTGGTTTTATGGCTAATTTACTTCTTTATCTTAAAACTGAGGAAACACAGGCGACATTTTTATGTAACCATAGACAAGACTTTTCCTTTACCCCCACTCATATTACGTGGGAATTTTTAACCTTTAAAGAATAACCGTCGTTCATTAAAAAACAATAGCTACACCTAATAAATCTTCAACGGAATGCCAACAGCAATTCCATACAATTATCCAATTTGCAACAACATTCTTGTTTGAATATATAGTGTCATTAACCTATTGATGTGACAGAGGTACCACGACCTACTATAAATACGCAATCAGTTAATAATACGAATCAAATTTTAAATAACAATTCAATTAACGTAAGAATCTAATTTATTATGACGTATGATATCATTTAGTTACTGAAATAACTCTTAGCTTTGACTACCGATACCGGTCTTTTAGTTGAGTGTACTATGGAACCACGATTATTACCATCAGTAGAATAATTATGAAAGATCTATAGACATTTTCATTATTTGAAATACAGGAACAGCTATGTGTTATGATTTTTGTCGTTCTAAACTTTTCGTAAACTTTGTTACCAATCCGTTATACAGTAAGGTCTACAAAAACCAAGATTAAAATATTGTGATTAAGAGTATATTTTATAAAATTAACTAAGTTACTTTAGATTTTAAAAGTGTATTATAAAAATGACTATGTATTATTTTGTGCTATCGTTACACTATTTCCCTTACAGAAGAGAACAGGGGCACCGAGTGCCATCCTTACAGACCTGATAACATGTAGAGGTTTTCGATTTATAAAAAAAATCTGGTTGACAAAAAAGTTTCAACAAACTAATATAATTTTTTGAGTCATAATTCTATTACCACTACGGATACCGTTATCGATGCTTGCATACATACATATCTACACGCCATGTTCCTTACGGGGTAGGCAGGGAGCACGGAGTGCCAAATATCTCTATCCTTACAGACCTGCCGCGCCTCCTCCACATTCATAACTCTTTTCATGCATGCACGCACGGTTTCGGAGGCTTCTGACTCCCCCATCAGCCAATATATTTCCTATTCTGTTACCGGTACTTGTTATTTGTACAACCAAATATGGTTTGTTTTTTTCTGTGATCATTTTTTAACATTCACTGCTCACGAATTAGACCGAGTCGGACGGTTACTGAACTTTGGTTTTAACAAGATGAATATTAATGAGCCAAGTTTCTATGTTTTATTTGTGACCAACTACTTAAATATTCTTAATCTGAGTACAACGACTGATAAGTTTAAAATAATTAGTACAGTTATTTAAGATTTTTTTTACGTTTAAATGTCTTCGTACATTTCAAATTCATGAATTGTCTTCTTTACCGAATAGAATAATTGTATCTAATATATTACTTCCTATTAAAAATAATTTTATAATATTTTTTAATTATTGTACTTAAAATTTATAACGTATGTATACATATAAATAAGATTATAAATCTTACTGAGCATTATTGTGCCTAGAACTAATGTTTACCATCACCCTTGATGTACGGTTAAACAATGTCATTAGGCTACCCTACCCTTTATACCTCGTGTTATTTAGCATTAATGATTTTAATCAGACGTCACCAAAAAAATCCCCAAGGAGGTAAAACGAATTTAACACAGACACTATATATTGTATTACTATCATGGCGAGTGTAAACAATCGGGTTTTTATCCTTATAATCTCGGTAAAAAATGTTGATACTGTAATTCAGTACTTATACAGCGCCATCTATTGACGAAGTTACATCGTGCTACAACAGATGTCGATTTGTATTTTACAATGCAATTTTAACTTTAATATCTAGATTTAATAACCTTAAATTCACGCCTGTAATCCTCGAAGAGGTAGGCAGAAGAGAGTAATACACTCCCACGTGTCAACAGTTACTTTTACGTCCCACTATAGAATAGGTGGTGGTGTGTTTCTGGCCATACACCGGGCCGAAATCCAATCTCTGTGCAACTACTAGAAAATCTTAGAAAATCCAATAGTGTCTGACACGGGATTTGACTAAACAAAAGTAAATTAAAAACGTAAAATCACATCTGTTATATCCGAAGAAATACAGAGTAAAGTAAAGAAAGAAGTAAAGTTTAAATATTTTATAAAACTCAAATCTGATAAAACACGCTATTTCTGTTCTTCGACAAATGTCTAAAATATGCATCTACTTTGTTACATAATATAAATATTTATCAGTTTCAGACCTTGGGATGAAACGTACCGCGGCCAGGCGGGGTGGGACGCGGGCGGGCGCGGCTACTACTTCGCGTCAGGCCGCCCCGACGCCGCCGCGGCCTGGTCGCGACCCGGCTACTCTCGGTACTACATGGCTTCTTAATATGCAACCTTCCCGGGCCGCGCAAGAGATGGCGCCACATGTATCGCAGGCGTAGTTTGACCGAAATTTAAAATAACCGGCCGTCAAACTGTAGCCACTTTTTCGCTTCCGCGACAGTAGTACTTAATAAAGGTGATTAAATTGACCAAATCAACAGTGATTAAATAATTATTTTTCAGTTAAAATCGTTCATTTTCTGATAATAGCGGATATCGAAGATTTAAGACGAATTCGAAACTTTATTTAACATCAGTTATTATCGGAGAAAAAAAAACAACTTTACGCCTTCTTTTCAGACCCGATCAACCGACGAGCAGTTGGCAGAACGTTGGATACTCGGGCGGTTACTCCACTGGATACAGAGAGCCGGCAGACTACCGGGGAACTCTCGGCTTCTCGGACGGCGGACACCGCCAGGAGACAGCCACGGGCTACGGACAGGCCAGCGGGTGGCGCGACGTGGACAGACGGCCTTACAGGGACCAGAGGTATTTCCCTGGATAGTCATTACACAATCAGTATTTATAATAACAGCACGATGTAAAGAATACTATGAAAAGAAAAAAAAAGATGACGTGGAAAAAAAAAGATGAAGAGTTGTGAGTTTCCCGTCCGGTCTTCTGAGAACAAATCGCGTTCCTATCCCGTTAGTGATCGAGAAAAATATGTCCGATGATTTGTTGAACGCAGTAAACATTAAATTATGAACTTAATGTAACTTACCCGACTATTCTTGCGTCTTAAAGCTGCATCGCTTATTTTAATAATAATAATCTTGAAAACATTCAATCACCTAGCCGAGACCCGGTGGTCTACGGAGGCTCCGTGGGCTACTCGGGCGGCGGTTACGGTCAGGACGTAGCCTCAGGATACGGGCAGGGCAGCGGCTGGCGCAACGTGGGCGAGCGGCGGCCTTACCGGGACCAAAGGTGATGGACAATTTAATCATTTGTTTTAAGTTTCCGTGTGGTATAGAGTTGGTTTATGTGTTGTAGCAATTAAATCGTGCAACATAAATATAGTCATAAACCTATAGTCGACATTAACGTATAGTCATAAAAATATTAAAATACCGTTATAAAAAAAAAACTGAATAAATATATGCACAAGATTTGATTTTATTTTCAACATTGTTCACGTTAATTTTCAGTGGAGTCAGCCAGTTGGACAAAGGTATCTACGAGCAGCCACCCCGCAGCGACGCCCGGCACGATCACAACCGTCATCCCGGCCACGGGCAAGCCAACGGGCCGACCACCACCACACCGGCCACCAGCTACTTGTACCAGAGGGAAGATGAAAAAATCACGAAAACACCCAGTGAGGACACCACGAAACCGCCATCTTGAATTTTGTTTATAACACAAAACAATAACATTTCATCACAATATAATTGTCAAATTTTTTCTATGTTGTTGTCATAAAATTTCATAGACTTGTATAATCGCCTTAACGAAATATTAAAAAATAAATGAGGCTTCAAATAATATCAGGTTCAGTATCTTACACGCCATCTTGTTATTTATACAATTATGTGTTCAACTTATGGCAACCCATGTGGTAGCAGTGTTTCTGTACTAATTAAATTTTATGCTAAGTAATGAAAATTAAACTTCGATTTTGTCAAATGAAATTAAAAACGCGCGTTTTACGCACCTATCTATAAATTTTGAGCACTTTTAATTTCAGATTGACGAACACTTGGAGGCTTTTAAAATTGTATTTCAATGTACATTATGTATGGCTTGGGAAAAAATAACAGTCATAAACAGATGGCGCCATTATCGCACATTTGATCCTTCGTATAACTTAGGTACTATGGCTGCAGCTAAATTATACTTTTTTGCCAGGTCCTACATAATACAATATTACTCTAAAATTACATTCTTTTTATATATTTTGTAACACACTTAGAGCCTTCGTACTTAGAAGCAAAAACGCGGCAAGGATTTTTAATTTTATTAAAATTAAATAAATCAATACCTTACTTCTATCTTTTTTATATTTTCGAATCTCCAAATACTCTAAGTACATGTATACACAGTAAAATGCATCAAAATTAAGGTATCTTTTAGATTATGTTTGACTAAAGACCTAGACTCTCGAGTAATATATCACGAAATTCATAAAACGAATTACATCAAGTAGGTGTGTCAATTTTACGAAACTAGAGGAGACGAAAAAAGAAATCAGCACAAGATACCACTTGTCCCAAACCAAACGATTGCTAGCGGTGGGCTCATATTTACTCAGCGTCGTGTAGTCAGAAACTGATTCCTATGAAAAAATTGTATTGAGAATTTTTAAGAAAAGCATCTAGAAGAGCAAGCCTAAAACATTAAGTCAGATAGAGCAAAATGTTTTAGAAAAAAACAGCCTTATTATTTATGTCAGCCAAATCTCCGGACGAGGTTACATCAAGAGCGTTGATTGTGAACCCTATAGTCTGAGAATGAGCATATTTGGCCGCAGTCCGCTGCGCCAGCTCAGTCCGAGTTGCCTCACTTCACAAGAGAAGGATCGCAATAGTCACCAATGAGAAAAAATAGCAGATAATAATTTTCCAATAACCATACATTGAAATCGATAAACTTTCTTTGAAAAATAAAAGTTTAGTATAATGTTCAATTGCACTCTACTATTCTCGACACATTATACTAGTTTCCTGTAAACATAACCGTAAGTCAAGTGAGACACGACTCTGTTGTGGTTGCGTGGAGTACTCCTGTAGACGTGACACTGCATGCATTCAGACCGACACACGGCGCTGTGAGAGCCACTTTGAATTTCTAAGTAGGTGATACTTTGACTATATATAAATAGAGTTGACGGGTTGATTGCCACGGTCGAGTGGTGGCAAGCGCGACTGTCGACTGAGAGGTTTTGGGTTCCAATCCCGGGTCGGCTACTACTGGATTTTTCAACTTCTTTAACTTTTTTAATGTAACATTCTTTAAAGCGGTGTAAATCCCAGATAAATGAATGAATTATTCCTTCCCACGTCCTTTACTTCCCACTATAGATGGTAATAGGTGGCGAGCCTATTGCCATGCATCGGACACTTGTCAAAACTCCGAACCACTAGTAGAAAATGTTGTAGTGTTCGATCCGGGACCTCCCAATCGGCAGTCGCACTTGCAACCAGCATGACGAACGAACGAAACGGTTGGTATTAAAAGTAAAAGTTAAAAAATAATTGAAATATTATAATAATTATAGATAGCTAAGCAATTCTAATAAATTAGCAAGTATTTTTATTTTTTGTTTTAACAATGGCTCTAAATGGCATAATCGTTTCTTTTACTGAACGAACTCCTTTTACTCGTAATTTCAATAGAAGCGTTGACTTTTCTATGAGACGAGGTAGTTATGTAACCCAAGTTCAGGTGGCGAATTGGTTCATACAACGTAAACTTTTGGTTACCTAATAAAAATTCCACAGCCGAAGTAACGAATCAACATTTTTTCGTATTTTAGGTATTTCATATTAAACACAATATTATTATAGACTGTACCAAAATATTAGTGGAACCGGTGGGAAAATTCGAGAAACAAACACATGGGTTACTTCCTGCTTGATGCTGTCATTCGTTTGGGATAGACCGCCTTACGGGCCTTTTGCCCACGGACCCCACGTTGGGCATGGGGATAGTCGCCTCTACCCATTGCTGGCCAGGACTCTTAGCCGTACATAGACAAGTTGTGCCATATTGCGCTCTGCCATCAGAATAACGTATAAACTCTAGCAAATGTTACTTAGGTAGCGGTAACTACGGTTTAACACAACATACTACGCGCAATTTATCAGAAGCACTCGGCATTTGACCAATTGTAACTGTAACATAAGAACGAAGAAAATATAATTTAATCTGAAGCAATTACAGATATGATAAATCGATTATTCTGCACGGTATCAGATAAACGGCGCTCCGTCGTCCACTTGGCCGCTAGTCCTCGTAAGTTTTATCACGCAAACATTATATTTAATTCATGAGAAATTTTCTATTAAAAGAGTGGACATTTTTTAGTTTGAAATCCATGTGAACGGTAATTACGAAAACGTGTCCTAAAAATTTATTCCGTTAAATTGATATATTTAGTCCCATATTTTTTACTATTTATTTATAAACGTTTTTTTTTTAATTTTTAATATAGGAAACATTGCTATTATCTTTTTATATTTCAGACTCTTATCTTCCACTATTCCTTAACTTACCTAAATAACATTTTTAGTTAAATTATGTATCAACATCTCAATTTAAGTAATATAACTTAAAATTACATTTTCGTAAATAACAAAGGGTTTATTTCCAATCCGCGTCAGATTCTGTGTAACGGACGTGAGTGTCGAACATGACGGAACAAGATTCAGCGCAAGTGGCAGAAAACGCTGACCCTGTACCCTCCGTGGTGGTGGTCAATGGGGAGCCTGAACCTCACGCGGCTGCTCCGTTGGTGAACGGCGATGTGGAACGGAGCCAACAACAAACCCCGAGTAATAAGACGTGAGTAATGTTGAAATAGTTCGAAACTTGAATGTTTTGTCTTGACCATCTACCGTCATTATTATTGCTGTGTGCACAAGATGAGTGTCCAAAAATTTCATTGTTTTAAGAGAATGAACTTGAACATTTAAAATATATTGTCATGGCAACCGAAATTCCTAACAACGAATTACACGAAAATCTTTATGTATTATATTTGTAGTTTGATTGTTATCAAAATGCCGAAAGAATATTGCAGAATAATAATGATAACTATGTCGGGTTTCAAGTTAATCACAGATAAAATATACGTATCTCTTGTCACGTTATTGCAGGGTTATGTGATTAAGAGCGAAATCTGCCAAAATATTAATTAATTATCAGCAATATCAATTAATAATTATGTTAACATAATTGGTCAAGAAATTTAAGACGGAATTTTTTTTACCTTCACCATTTTGTTAACCCTTGAATTACACCAAATATGAATCGTTATTAGCACTGTCTGTTGTATTTAAACAATGTATTCAAATCTTATAATACGTTTTCAGATATTATATTCGATACATAAAATTATATTAAAATAAATAATGAAAATGAAAAACTGGTAAAGTCAAGCCAAGTTAATTGGATTTTATATAAGCTCTTGAAAATTACATTTTAATAGTTACAATTTTACTATTATATGATATTTGTATACTTCCTCTTTTGGGAGGAAAATAGCATACCGTTCACGATAATTCGCCAATGTTTTTCCAATTTAATTTGGTTCCTTCAGATTTCATTTAATCTGTCCATGGTTTTGTTTTAACACCTTAGGCGTTCCACGAAGTGGTTTCCATAAAAAATCTCCGTGACAAGTCGTAACTACTCCGTGACAAAACGTAACTTTACCCCTGTAATCCCTGAAGAGTTAGGCAGACAAATGCAGGAGACTCCCACGTTTCATAACCCACTATGTAATAGGTGGTGAGTCTATTGCCATGCATCGGCCACATATCCAGACTTCGAACCACTACTACAAAATCTAAATTAACAAATGTTGTAGTTCGACCCGGGAATCGAAACCGAGACCTCTCGATCGGCAGTCGCACTTGCAACCAACACGGCCAACAAGGCAGTCTATGTTGATATCTACATACAATGTAGATATCAAATAAAACATATAAAATTTACCACGAGTTATACAAAGATAGTTTTTTATTTATAATTGTCGACAAAATAGCAAAGTAATGGTTCTGTTAGAAGAAATTGAACATCCATCCACATCAGCTGGACTTGCGGCGATCGTCCACCATCGGGTTCGCTCGTTTATGCTGAGCACGTGCAAATGTTGCTGCGGAAAAGTAATAAATACGGAGTGGTAGTAAATGAATGAGATTAAATAGAAATATTCATTAATACCAGAAAAAATATTATAAAATTATTAATTAAAATTGCTTCACTATGCTCAAAAGTTTACTAGAGGATGCATTTAGACTTTCACGTCCAAGTTTCGGCAACTTTGGGAAATGTGTTGATCAATCTAAGGGATGTTAAGGCATTCACAAATGATAGATAATGCGTAATATTAAAAACAATTAAGTAAGGATAAAGAGAAACCTATGTACTTATCGTACGAAAATACGAAAGTCAGTTTCCTTCTTTTGAATCTTGTATCGATAACACTCTATTTTACGCGCGCAAAATATGGAATATTACGGCGGGTTGCATCCGGGTCGCCGACAGCTCTTTACCGATACATGGTCACTTATAGAATATCGATAACGCTTCGAAGTAACACATTACCTTTGTGATTAAGCCTTATCATTTGTTTACGATCGCAGTAACAGTAAATGTAAATTTTAAGGACAAATGGTAATTAACTTATAAAACTAAGAACATTCTTTGTCATATGTGATCCGTTAACATGACAATGGAAAATCACATAAATAACAGAAATGTAATCATAAACTTTCGTCTCTACAAAACAATTACATGTATTCTTATACACTAACGATAAAATTGTACAGATTATGGTTAAGTTTCAGCAATATGTATATAGTATAGCAAGGCGAATATTTTCATAGTGCTCCGCTATTTTTATACATATCTTCACGCCGAGTCCCTTACGGGGTAGGCAGAGAGCACGGAGTGCCAAATATCTCTATCCTTACAG
>DWEI01000561.1:0-21031 GCA_018245875.1 Mysoria ambigua
TGCCGGAAAGCGGACCCTGGGTTCTCACACACCAGTGTGAGGACGTAACCGGGATAACGCTCGGAGGATGATGATGATAAGGTAGGGGTTTAAAATTTGACCTGCCACTCTTGAGCGGTCTCGAACAGACATGTATTTACGAAACGGAAATGGAAAGACCATGAGAAACTATGCAGACTTTAGTGCATGGCATCCTCTGAGGCTTGTCAGTACATTAAGACAAGTTGACAACAATGACACTCTTGGGTGATAGAGATATTGTTTGTGATAATTTCCGTACATCATCTGTTACTATCTAGAAAAACATTATTATTCTGTACCTTAACCCAAAATGCCTTTTCGGACATTTTTTGAGGCACGATAGTCTTCCAATTGGCTCGCTTCAATGGCCCCTCCACCTCGTACTTTTTTTTTGGCTTAAGACCATATGGCAGCACGTCTGGTTGGGGCTGGAATTTAAAAAAATGCAATATGTCACTTTAGGGTACTATTAACAACATTGACTTAAAAAATACACTACATGGAACTACGGCCATAGGACATTCGTTATTCAGGATTTATAACATATATTAACAACATTAACATCTATTTGAAATTATATTATGATAATAAGCAAAAAAAGACAAAGAATATTATAGGTGTCATGCCAATTTTTCATAAAAATATTGCAAGCAATAACGCGTCCAATTTCAAACTTTATACCTACAAGGTTGTTTTTACTTCATCAGAACTAATTGATACCATTCTAGGCGCCATGGGTCCTCCAAAAGGCGGCGGTGGTCTCGGGGCCCCCATCATCGGCGGCGGTGGGGGAGCTCCGCCCATTCCTGGGAGCGGCGGCGGTGGGGGCGCTCCTCCCATTCCCGGCATGGGCGGCGGCGGCGGAGGGGGCGGGCCGCCACCTGCTGAAAAATATACATTAGAACATTAAATATTTTTTTTTTAAATTGAACTCATCCACAGTGCAGGCCAGTTTAACAAATAATTAAGGACCATTTATTTCATAACCTGTTATAAAACGAATTGTATGCATATTAAAATGTTATTTCATGTTGGTTATCCTAATAAATAAATATAAATGTATATCGTACCTATTTAGTAAAGATTATTGTATTTATTGTATTAAAATAAAGTCACCAACAGCATAATATACCAATGATGACACACTGACTTCAATATACAAATTAGTTTGAGCCCCATGGACACATTGATAGTTAATCTTTTTACATAAGTTTGATAGCTTCATAAAATGTGATGGCTAGAAGCACAAGTGGAGCATGCACTGTGAACAAACAAAGGTGTCAGCTGGGCACAGTGATACACCAGGTACATAGTTACTAGTACTCCAAGGGTAGGTATGACACAAAAGCTGCTCCGGGCCGAACAGAAATGGCCCTAGTTAGTGGCTATTCATCACATGAATTCAACTCTCGATCGCTGTTACCGTACAAATAATGTAATATCCTAATGCATACACACTCGTGTAAAACATTCATTTATATTTACCTCCAGGCATTGGCGGAGGGGGTGGCGGGGGCGGCCCTGCTCCTATAACGAGGTGAGAAGAAAAAAGATTGTATAGTGCGATTCATGCATACATGCATCCATGTGCAATATATATATACACAACAGAAGACTAAAAGACAAACATGCTAAGTACAAAATATACTTTTTTCATATTTTAATCCTAACTAAGAATTAATAAATCGGTATACTGTGGGTGTTTTGTACTGCGCTAATTGTCAGTATCTTAATAAATTACATCCCCATTTATAATAAACAACATGATAACAAAAAATATGAAACGCAAACTGATTACAAAATTAATTTGAACTATATTTAAAAACATCTCCCCCTCCCCCTTCCCCTCCACAATACCAATTCTTTTTGACAACACACTAGGCTTCTAATTGCTCTTTAAAATATTATCAATGTTGTACTTGGCATGTTTGTCTTCCAGAGTCGACTGTCTTCTAGACTTATTAGGTTAACCTTTCTCCTCACAAGAGAGACAAGATGTAAGATAAAAGTGGTGATTTAAATGTAAGCAGTAGCAGTGTTTTACCCATGGTGAAAGTAATCGAAACAGATGTGAGACGGAGACATTGAAAATTAACAATTTGAAATAGAGGAGTAGAATGAAATGAATAAAAAGGCGATTGTCTCAAATGACAATTATCACCAAGTATTCCCAACCATGCTTTTTGTGTAATTATTGTATACTTTGGAATTGTATTGAAATCTCTGGTACACAATGATAAGATATTTGGCATCCCCCATAAGATAAGAAAGAAAACCATGACTTCACGACTGTAATCCCCGAAGAGGTAGGTAGAAGAAAGCAGAACACCACCACATTCACCAGTTACATTTACATCCCGATATGTAATAGGTGGTGAGCCTACAGCCATGCTTCGGGCACATATCTAGACTCCGAACCACTACTAGAAATACTAAATTAGAAAATTTTGTAGTGTTCGACCCGGAAATCGAACCCGGGACCTCTCGATCGGCAGTCAAACTTGCAACCAACACGACCAACGAGGCGGTTGCCTCATAAGATAAGTCGTGATGATATACTAGTAGAAGAGGTATACAGTGCTGTACCTCCAGGCATAGGCGGCGGTGGAGGAGGCGGCGGGCCACCGGGACTGCCAATAACCTGTAATGGAATAATATAACAAAAATTCAAACACTTAATATCATTTCTAAATATTAGGTATAACCATGTATGTTTCTGTATTATTTGAGAATCACAGAGTCATGTCGGTATTTACATATGTATTATTTTTTATATACATAAGTAATGTAACACCACACCTGCAGTCTCCAGAGAGATAGGCAGATGAGTGTGGTACACTCCTATGGTAAACATCCCATCAGAGAATAGGGTTTGAACCTATTTCCGTATACCAGGAATAAGCCCAGCCTCCGAGCCACTGGTACACATTTTGACCCAATCGGCAAACCACACGTGTCCGCGCTGGAATGGCCCTTGTTACCTTGGCAATAGCGGCGATGTTCCCCTGCGAGATGCCGGCGGGCCCGGTGGGCGACGCGGCCTGCTTGAGGCGCTCCTCCAGGTGCGCGGCGCGCGCCTCGGCCTCCTGCCGCGCCGCGATGGCCGCCTCCAGCTTCGTCTTCAGCTCCTCCACTTTCCGCTCCTCTTCCGCTCTCGATTTTTCTGCGACAAAACATACATTTTATTACTTACTCAGATGCATTATATCAATATAAAGGTTTAAAAATATTAATAACTTCATTATTCCTATGTTCTAGTATAATATTGTTCTAATAAGCAATCTGTTATTGATTAAGAAGATGTAATATATTTTATAATGTCTATAACGCTTATAAACATGGCTAACATAGATGGCTAAAACACATCATTAACATCATGTCTTTATATTACATGTATAAAAAAACTTATAAATATTTATAAATGCACATTTGATGAACGGCTGAGACACAGGTCACAATTGAACTCCTGCAACTGAACCACTCTCCAAAATATGTCTTGACTGGATTTGTGCACTACATTTTCAGCGGCCAATACAAATTTGCACTGTGCACTTACAATTTGAGATGTTTCCACAGTTGATATTCATGAATGAATTGTATCCCAAGGATTGCGCGCACAAAGTGTTCCCGACTAAATACTCTGTAGCACTCGCGAGTCCCTGCGCCGTGAGATCCCGCTGAGAACCGGGCACAGAGAAGACTGCAGGACGGTTCGCCTCCCACGACTCGCAGCGGAGAAAGTGCCCCTCACCTATAAGCCCGTCTATTAGCGGCTGCACGTCGATGTTGAAGCGCTGCGTGGCCCTGAAGTCCGGGTCGTATCCGTTCTTGTGCAGGACTATCTGCGTCACACACTCCTCTATCAGCTTGTAGTACGCCGGTCTGCGAACGGCAGGACACGTTTTTGTAATGTCTCTCTCTAAACACGTCGCCATAAGTAACCACAATACATCTCGAGCTCTTTCGTCGAAATTAAAGTAATTACATGTCTGCTGCACCAACTTTTTTTCATCGCCTGGTGTGACAGGTAGAAAATGTAGATTGGCTTAAGTTCAGACTTGGTTAACAACATTAACGGATGTATAAATAAAATCCTAGTCTAAGAGCTAACAAGAAAGCTGCATGACGAGGTGAACTTCAATCAATGGAAGTGCCTTCTGAAGTCTTGAGGCTCGGAATTTTATTACTTAAATGTAAAAAAAAACCGACCGTATCAGTTCGTCGTCTCTTATAAACAGCAAGTGTTGCAGTATGGAGAGCAGGTAGGGCTCCGCCGGCGTGTCCAGCACTAGGTTCTTCACCAGCTCGAAACACTCGTTGGCATCGTTGAAGTCCACTCTGTGGAACGGAAATTTACTTTCTATTATTCATGTGCCTGCATTATTTTCAAAACTCACTTACATAGGTGTTAGAATTCAAAGGATATTTTACTTTCATTTAATCATTCATTCCGGATTTATTTAAGAAAAAATAATTAAGTTGATGATAAAAAAATTTAAGATCATGTTATTCTACGAATAGTGATGATATTTTATTTATTTTATTTTATTTAGAGCGCTTTGCTCATCCCAAAATCCAATAACACCTTGCTGCACCTAAGCACCGCGCCCAGGTCCTATCGCTCGGCGGTCGCTGTGGCAAGCGCCCGGCCACCGAGGCGGTGCGACACAATTGCTACGCATTACGCGCGTACCTGACGTCGTCAAACTTGGCGAGGAACTCCTCCTGGTCGGCGGCGGCGTGCGTGTCGAACACGTTGATCTGGATCGAGCGGCCGCCCTCGGCGCCGGCCCTTAGGCCATCTGTGACAAAAAATAACATCTACTTATTATCGTTCAACGTCTGCGTCTTACATTACATGGTGTTTCCTTTTAATGAGTTAAAAACCAAATGTTGCTCTAACTATAGGACCACCGCATACCGCGCTATTCATCTCGGACGAGATTCATATAAAATATAAACGAAATCTTTTTTGAATAAAAAATCAAATAGACTGTATAGTAAGGTGATTCTTAGCAACGAGAACACAAGATCCATAGTTTGTGCCAAGTTTGTAGTCACTTCAGCATGTTAGCGTTATGATAATTTTAACAAATGTGCAAAGTAACATGACCCTTACCGATCAGGTCATAGAGTCCAGTTCTCATGAACTCGCTGCGCAAATGCATCCTGAAATCGCAGTCCTCCGGCTCCGTTATAATCGCGTTCATCAGTTGCATGCAGCCGTTCTGAAAAATTAAACATACAAAAAAATTTAAGATAACCTAAAGAAACTTTATTCATATATATTTATAGAATTGAAGTAGAATCCTTACCCTGAGGCTCTCGGGGGCCTTCGGTTCTAGGCCTTCAATGATCGGTAAGAAGCGGGGCCGCCTCACGGACTCGCCGGCCATCGTGATCGCCTCCAGCACCTTCTCGTGGCCGTTTGGAATCAGACATATTGCGGCCAGCACCTGGAAATTATATTGAAGAACAGGTGTTATAGTCAAGCGTTGCGAGTACACATCATTAAGAGATATATGTTATATGTGACTAACTGCCTATTACGTGATACATATAATCAACATAACTCGTGAAACGTTAGTGTTACTATATTCTGCTGCTTACCGGAGATACCGGCGTGATGATATATTATAGTATTTAATATGATACGTCTTATAATGCGGATTATATGACATGTAACTGACATGTAATGTGGGTGTGCGTGTGTGCGTGCGTGTGTGCGTGCGCGTGTGCGTGCGCGTGTGTGTGCGCGTGTGCGAGCGCGTGTGTGCGTGCGTGCGTGTGTGCGTGCGTGCATGCGTGTGTGCGTGTGTGTGTGTGTGTGCGTGCGTGCGTGCGTGCGTGCGTGCGTGTGCGTGTGCGTGTGTGTGTGTGTGTGTGTGTGTGATCATTGAATGAGCGCGATGCGACGGGCGGCTGCTGACCTTGGCCGCCTCGAGCGCGCAGTGCGGCTTGCGCGCGTCGAGGCTGCGCGCCAGCACGGGGAACGCCTCGCGGCACTCGAACACGGCGCGGATGCCCACGGTGTTGTTGAGGATGGCGGACAGGCAGCGGATGCACTCGTACTGCACGCGGTCGTAGCGCGCGTCGCTGCGGACGGCCACCGAGCGGGCGGGTCACGTACGTGGCGGGAGGGGGATTTGGTTCGGTGTGTGCGACAGTGCACGCGCTCTGTGCCGAGCCGTACGACACTCGGAGCGATCATACGATAACAATAATAACAAATATAGGAGAAAAAAAACGAGAAAATAGTTTTTAATGTATAAAAACAAACTAACATGGAAAATATACACGTACATTTTAATATAGGTTATTTACTACATTTTTAACAAAAATCTTTTATGATTACGCAAGGCTTTTGATATGTACCCAAATAAATGATATGAATGTTCTCACCGATAAAATCCACTGCCACTGTTAGCGTGTAATATTATTAGGAAAAGTTAAAATACGGTGACATACTCGAAATAAGATTTATTTTGTTTCAATCTAGTCGCTACGTGGGAATGGGTGGTAGCTGTCACCACCTACTACAAACACTTAGTACTAACACTAACCTCAAATCTTGAAGGAACCCAAAACCAATGCTACTAATATTTTTCTATTCAATGTATTATACACATTTTCTAATGCAATTTTTAAATAAAATCTTTGATGCTCTAAGCGCCCACTACCTAGATCTACGGTACCAGGATGTCGGTTGACACTCTCCTTAGATGTTTGAGTCTACTTCAATCGTCGAGAACAATCGAGAACCAACTGCGACTTACTTAGTGTAACATACATTGAGTGTGGTCAGCAAGCACACGATGCCCTTGGTACCGAACTCCTCGATCCAGGACAGCGGGTTGTTGGTTAACGATATCCTCAGGTTCTCCAGACAACCGTGCAGCTTGCCCACGGACAGCTCCGGCTGGCTCAGGTACGTCACGTAGTCGGACGGTTTTTCGAATTTCGAACGGCCCTCCTGCAACAATCACCCAAGTAAGTTTGTATCAAGTATTTAATCGATTTTATGAGTACGGGGACATCACAATAAACACTATACAGGAGAAAGGATCGTACCTGTGTGTTGACGAACTTGTATGCAACGAGCATTTTCTTCTTCTGATCCCTCGAATATTTCCTGAGCGGCTCCTTTTTCTTCTCCCCTATGTTCATGTCGGTCTGGAAAAGGGAGAGACGATAAGTCGCCAAACTAAAGCCTCGTCTAAGAGCCTGGACCAAAACCAAATCAAAGGGTCACATTACCTACTTACCAACATCTCCTATGTCTCACCTACCATTAAAATATTCTTATGCCTCTTTGAATACATAACTAGCTTGGTTGTCAATTTACAGCCAAGGCGCAAGTAACACTGAAGAGCTGAATGCCTTGTTGCAATGAATTGCTTTGTATGGATATTCTTCCTCGTTGTAATAATGTATTGTCCCCATATGTGGTTTTCCTATCTTACCTATATTATTCCTATATTACCTATCGCGATGGTGTAATGGTTGTGAGACTGCTGGGACCTAAGTTAAGCCTCCGGGCAACATAATTGATCATACGGTTTTTCTAACTAGAACATTCCATTGCTAGATGTATATATAGCAACAACATCACAGAACGAACCGAAATAGGGTCTAACAGTGGACATTCCACACCCTAACCTTTCATGGTGATACAGGCCGTACATGTCGTATGTGCTGTAACTGCTGTAACACTCACAAGCATCTCCTCGAACCGCCTCTCGAGCTGGTCGTCGTCCAGCGCGTCGATCTTGCTGGTGTACTCGGCCGCCGCCGACGGCTCCTCGTCCTCGGCGCGGGGCTCGGCGCCGCGCGGCACCGTGTCGTAGCCTCGCTCGATGCCGGCGCCCGCCTTCTTCGGCCGCCCGAACCATGTGTCCAGCTGGAACACGAGACAGTTTTCGTTTTAGCATCGGCGTCTCGTTCAGCCTCTTTCGTGTCTTATATAAAACAAATATTAACGATACGATACGATAATGATATCTACTCTTCTAACTTTCCACTGTTAGAGCATGGGTCTCCTCTCAAAATGAGAGGGTTTAAGGCCATAGTTTGCCACTCTGGGCAACTGCGGGTTGGCAGATCTCACACATCTTAGAGAATTTTTTTTTGTCAAACAAGAGCTGTCAATACAAATATTACTGACGGATAATATCTAATGTGGACACCTTTCTTGATTCAAGCATTTTCGAACTCAACAATTACTTTACCGTTGTATTGCTCAACAATTACTTGACCATTTTACTGTTAGATTAATTTAACTTGTATTAATTAGCATGTATCTTATAAATAAACAATATAATAAAAAGCACAATTCATCAGTTTTCCTTTAAAATTAACAATGACAATTAATCTATGTCAAGGCAAACAATGCATACGTCAAACAACATCTATGTCAAACAATGTCTATGTCAAGCAATGAACTGAGACAGGCCAGACATGATGATGATATTAGCAGGGTTTGCTAACAAACAAAATTAAAAAGAAACAAGAATTCCATAAAAACAACTAAGAATTGGATAGAATGGGAAAATTAAAGCTGTAATTTAAACAGCTTTATGGTTAAATGTTACGTGACTGTTATATAATTAATTATTAAGCCAGCTAGACACGCCACTGAAATCCGGAAAAAATATACGTGAGTCTAGTCGGCTTCATAGTTAATTAATTTATACAGACTTTGAATATATAGAAATAATAGTAACAAGTGTATCTGCCGTAAATAATGTTTCTAGAACAGTTACATACATATCTATATATCAAAAATAGAAGCATCTAGAAACATTTGAAATTCGAACAGCTAACGGTAACGTCTATAGCGGGCGAGGGTTATTGTCAAAACAATGACGCGGCTGCATTGTTTGCGCCCTTGTAAGGGCCCTGTCGAATCAACAATGGCCAGTGCTGAATCGATTTAAACATATTTATCGATGTCTATTGAGAACGTACGTGATTGACTCTTCTATTAAATGGAAATTCGATATTTCAATATTACCACCAGCTTTTACCCGCGTTTACTTTGCCCGGAAGTCAAATTAAATCCTATAACAAACGTTTGTGTGAAAGAAGTTACCTACGTCAGTCATTAGGATAGGTTTCACCTTGAAAGCGATTTTGCGAGGGAATCGTTCCAGCTGTTGAGTCGGAAATAATATTATTGATCTCTTGCTTTAGCATTTTCAATTATCATCATAGTTGCCAATTGTATTATTCCATTGTTGATCAAGAGTAACCTTTATAAACGTGCGCGTTAAAGCTATAATCCGCTGCGCTGGTCGTGTGCGGGTTGACAGATTTTACAAGAATATTGCGAAGAACTCTCAAAACGTGTAAAACTCCTCGGGATATTATCCTTCAGTGTTTATAGCGCTTAATATTTTATTATAATATAATCCACCATTTATTCCATGATGGGCTGTAAACGTAACTGGTGAAACGTGGAAATGTACTACACCCCTCTTCCTACCTCGATGGATATTACAAAAGTTATATTACTTTTTCATTTCATATTATAACTCGCAATACTAGCATACGATACAGTAATAACAGTCTTAAGTGCGATCGTGAAAATGAAGATTCGCAACTGCCACTGCTATCGGTAGTCGTCTGCTGCTGACCACTGATAAGACTGCAGGGCATAGAAACAACATCGGTGAATCTATTTACTTCAAGTCAACAGGTAGACTTCCAATCCACTAATCCGCCTTCAATAGTGGAAAAACAAAGGACAATAGCTATACGGTTCCTTTCTCCCGGACATATACTAATATCGAATGTATAAAAGCTGTGACGCCATCCCAGCCATTGTCCCTACACTCGCTGTGCCTTTATAAGGGTTAATAGAATCAATTGATCGAACGGCATCGCGTCCATAAAGCACATGACAATGTCACACAGATACGATTCCACGACAGACGATGTCGATACGAATCAGTAAAACGCAGACAGCGTAGAACAGCTCCCGTCCATCTGGTATGACATTGCCTATAGTTCTCTTTTGATTATTTTTTTTGCAGCTACAGTTATCATTCTATGAAATATTTCATCAAGAATATTGAACATCAGCAGTATAATTTAAGAGTGATTTCATATTAAATTTAAAAGAATGGGAACAATCGAGTGTAATAACCGTGATAGAATTTCGCCCCGAGTGTTAATTGTTATACGCATTCGTAACGTAAAAAAAAACTTAGCTTCACGCCTGTAATCCCCGAAGAGGTGGGCAGAGGAATGTAGAATGCATTCGTGATCATTATTTTCAAACCTTTCATCATATCTATTACCGTTAGACACGACTCTTCCCTTTTCCTCAGAACGTTAAGGGTTAAAGGCCCTGGTTTATGAATTATGCTCGATATATGAAATAATTCTACATTTGTAATGCACCATACATATATGCTAGGCTGGCTCTGCTAATCATTATACAGTCATTCAAAAATTCAACATATTTATTATATTTGCAAGTAGATGTGCTGTACGACCCCCAACACGCATGTCCAGTGTGGGCAAGATGGGCGTGACCCCTCAGCCTAGGCCTATGTCCAGCAGTGGACTGCGATAGGCTGATGATGATAATTATTATACATATACATCTGTATATAAAAGTACAGTTAAGTATATGAACAAATACAAGAACTATGTCATTTATTGTTTAATGTTTCATTAGTGTGACAAACGACAAAGAGTTATGCGGCTAGATTACTAGACTTGACGGGCCACCGCGAAAAATCGTACTTGATTCTAGCCGGAGAAGTCAAGTACAAAAAAGTATATGCACTGAGGAAAGAATGTTATTAAGATTAATAGGAAAGAATGTTATTAAGATTAATAGAAAGAATGTTATTAAGGAAGATAATGTGCATTCAAAGGAGGGTAGTAAAAAAAAAACATTCCAGATGATCAGCGTCCAAGACTTACCGAAAACGGTGATCTCTCACGAACATATTCACCGACAACTTTGATCGTATCCATTTTGAATTTTATCAATCACTCAGCACTGTCATTATCACTAAATCGGAAAATTATACTGAAATATCCACAGTCAACGATACTCGTAAATAAACTATAAGAGTAGAGAAGAAAAAAGACGATACAGTCAAGAATAGAAATGTAGATCTTTAGAGTCTAGGAGACCAATGAAATAAGTCCTGATGTTATTTAGTTTATATCAAATTTTCATACGTTCTTATTT
The DNA here is from genome assembly GCA_018245875.1 of Mysoria ambigua. NCBI lineage: Eukaryota > Metazoa > Arthropoda > Insecta > Lepidoptera > Hesperiidae > Mysoria > Mysoria ambigua. The sequence goes on from DWEI01000561.1 coordinate 11,231, forward strand.
TAGTAGTCACGGCTTTGGACAAGCTCGGTCAAACTTGAGAACCGTGAAGAGTGAGTTCGATTTGAAAATTGGAAAAAAATATGAGTGATTTTTTTTTATATGGAGTAATTATCAGTGCATCAACTGATATATTCGTATGTCATGTCCGAGAAATAAAGTGAGACTCACATAAGAGCACCTCTTGTGATCGTCGCGGAGCGTGTAATTACTTATTCCAATAATACCTTAAACTTTTTACTTTTAACAACCTTCATCTATCATTAGCTTAAGTGCACTGCTGGTCACGATTAGTCTCGATTGAGGAGTGTTTACCCTTAATCTCACCGCTAGCCATTGGTCAATGATCGCCAATTCTTATGAATTGAAGATCGCAGAACACGGTTTCATTTAGTGCTTACGCATAGTGCTCGTAGTGGACCAGGACAATTTTAAGATTTATTATAAGTTATAAGATTTTATCGGTGTAATGGGAAACACAACAGAAGGCACCAGCAGTCGTATTTCCCGACCATTCTTTTCACTACGCCCAGTTATCATTATTGATTTACATACAATTATCGCTCAAGAAGTTATTTCTTTGATTTACGAACATTTACGACAGCAGTAAGACCATCAAAGTACTGTAATAACTGGGCGGATCAATTCTCCCGCATCTTCTTGAAGCGATACACACAAGAGGTGCTCTGTACGCACATCAAGAGGAACATGACACATTTCCAAAGACACACATTTCTATAGCAAGTCACAAACACCACTAAACAACACAAGATCTCATCATTAATCTGAACGCAACAAGAACTCCGATGACACTGACTCTCTGTCCGAAGCCGTTAGAGAACATCTCGAAATAATAAAAGCTCCATTATGCTCATGTCGTGTCGCAATTTCTATTTTAAACTAAGCATCAAATCATTATTTAGTTACGTAGAATTTTGAATCTGTACAGAATGTCGGCACGGTTTTATATAGCGATGGATAAAACAACTTTTGGGCAGTCATCAGGTCTATCTCGTGCTGGACTCCATAGGCTTGCACATCACGTCCAGATGACATGGCACCTGTACATCCACCATCATTTAACATTCACTACAGCAGCAATGGCCGTAAAATATTTCATATGACACAAAACTCTAGCAACAGCCAGTTTATCTTTTTCATAAAACGACCAAAATTAAGAAACAGTGAAACAATCAATCATATTCATAATTAACAGTACACTAGTTACGTACACATAGACGAAATGTCGTCCTAAGAAGCCCATGCCATGCGGTTCTCAGAAAATATTTTGAAGTTTCCTCAATGATAACCGTTTCAATATCAATAGGGTCCAGGATTCGAGACGCGGATGTAGTCGCGGAGACGCGCGTATATTATTTTGTACGTATAGATTTGGATGTTTATGTTATTTTTGCGCTTGTGTCCTTATTATTATTATTATTACAGTTGAGTCTTTTGGCATTATCTTTATCATAAACATACTCGTCGCTCCTCTATTGTACACGGACCTCATCTCACAGATGAGAACTTTAACGTCAAATAATCCACCAAGTCAGTCAATCCTATCCTATCTTGCTGTATTTCGCGCATAAATAAGCCATCACTGCACCCACGTACAACCTCAGAGAAAGAACGCAAAAAAGCATATTTACGTTCGAATTATATCAGGTGCAAAAATAAACACGCGTAACTTGTCACTTTTCCAAGAGTGTTCAATGGAGATGATGGCGAGCTTTATTTTGGTATGGTTACGTTTGATGTTTTGGGATTTTCGACCTTATCGCACAGACATACGAGTCGTCACTTCTAGTTCGATATCTTCGATTCCGACCCTTCACTTCTGCATAGAGACAGGTATTTGATAGTGGACCAGTTTTTACCTACATCTTTGGTTGCTTTTCCGTGAAAACATTACCCTCCTAAAAAGTATTTATTATCTTGTTTTCGATAATGATTTTATACATCGAAAGCAAATCTAACGCATTGAGTGTAACTGTTGGATTTAACTAACTATTACTGATACAGACGCACGTATTTTGCCCCGTGTAAGGCAAATAGGCTTATCACCTATTCTGTGATGGGACCTAAAGGTAACTGGTAAAACGTGGGAGTTTACTACTCTCCACTGCTTTTTCTTCGCGGATTCCAGTCCTCATTTCATATTTAGCAGCAGACCTTAAAAGCTTCAAGCGAGCGATGACTGTTTTATTAGTCTTCGCGGTCTCTTCCAAATATCTGTCTAGATTATTGACGGGGGGTAGTAATTCCGCGTGAATACAAGTACATTTAGTAAAACGGACTTGTATTCCTCAAAACGGCTTCAAACATACTAACGTCTTCAAAGATAAGTTTCCTGCTAAGGTAGCTTCTCTATCCATCCAGATTGAAGCAAGCAATAAGCATTTCACGGACTAGGTGGAGAACACGCGATATCTACTCGAAAATAAAATACTAACCATCACTATGTATGTTAGCGTTAATTTAAAAACTGTTTATTAGAACACAAGACTAACTATGGAATTACCTCAATGATACCTACTAGATAGTTATAGAGATGTGTGTGAAGTACAGAAAATTAAACTCAATTTTAAAAAAAACATTAGTGAAAGTTTAGTGATTAAATTATACTTAGCTTAAAATCTCTCCTGCTTATAAATAAATGTGCAATATGTTGCATATTGCGTTTCCACAAAAATAATAAACTCGTAAAAAATACGAAGATAAACATTACAAACCTCATGCCGACACGATAAAGACTATAATCCCATTCACGATTAAGTAATTAAGCGACTATGCAAACACTCGTCAACATGTGTGCAGTTTAATACAATCAACACTGCACTTTATTATGACAGCAAAAAAGTAGAATTTCGATTGGATACATCAATGTTTACAATTTTCTATATTTATAGGTGATGCGAGAATTATACGCAAGGTCGTTGACATTGACCCAAATGGGCGAGTACGTATAACGTGAAACAGTATAAAATATAACCAAAGAGTAATTTAATTAAAGCGTAACGATTGAGAATGAGCAGTTACCATCTGGTGACAAAGTAATAAACATCCCACTCTGGCGGTCCGTGGCTCGACGCATTAAATGAATGATGAGAGATATGAATCACTAGAGCTGCGTTAATCCAGATTGACGTGTGACGCGACTGACGCGGCGCCGAGATGTGGCCGCGTGGTCTACTCAGGCGCGGCCAGGTGCCATGGCCGCGTATGGCAAGCGGCGTAGGCGGTGAGAGAGGCCATGCCGTGCGATCCGTGGCTTTTGCGCCCGACCCCTCAGAGGAAGCCTATGTTCAGGAGTGTACTGCAATAGGCAGATGATAATGATGATATATATATATATATATTTGCATATGCACGATCAGAGAACGGGAATTGTTGAAATTTTCCACAGCAATAATATGGGGAGTGAACGACTGGGATATACATGAATTCTTTTGTGTCCGCCAAAGTCAAGCATAACAGCTGATTAAACATGTGTAACTTACAAATAAATCGTAACATTAATGCCAAATTAATCATAACAAATCAGCTGAACCCTATTGAAAACAATTGAAGACCTGATTCAGTGATAAAGTGCCAATATTCCAAGAACATACGTTGGACTATTGTAAGCTGTTGGACACCATCCAAGTGTAACCATCTTCATCATCGGCGAATTTAACGTTCTACCGGGAAACCGATCTCCTCTCTCCGGTCCCCTCTCAAACTGTGGTAAGTAGAGGCGCGTCCATCAACCACGCGAGGCGTCAAGAGCGTGTAGACGAGTCCATGTGGAGAAGATAATGGAGGGAGTGGGTGTTGGGATTTTTGGCAAGTATCATATATTTTTTTCGCAAGAAAGTGTTAACTTCCGACGTAACCGGTCTATCTAAAATATGTTTTTAGATAGACCACTCATATATGCCTAATCCAACAAAATAACTTTCAATACGCCTATGAAAATACGGTGACAAGCCGCCAAACACATTTCACGTTGTTAATAGACGAGCCCTAATTTCGAATGTGATCTAAACAGTGGAGTACCGAATTTTATTAGGTTATTTTTTTCTTTTGCAAATTGTCATCTTACATAATGGCTATAGCGCCGATAACGAGCATAGTGTGTTTCAGCGAACAATAACACAATAATAATTATATATTTCTACGTTTGTATTTATCATTCAAACGTGTGTAATATTGACATTTTCATTATGATTGATCACGCTGATCTAATAATTGCAGGGTCACAGCACGATTACGTACTCCAAACATTCGGCCTATTTGAAAATGTTGCTTGCGTTAAAGTAGTACTTTACTTTAATCTTGAAAACATAAATAGTAGCAAAAATATTAATGTTTCATCAGCAATGATTTAGCCGTGAAATATTAACGGACACAAACTTTTGTATTTATATACATTGGGCAAATATTCAAGACATACGAGTAATTTTGATTATATGACAACACTGTCGACTAATCAATCTAATAATTTAAAAAAACAATGTCATGGACGCACAGATAATCCAATGATACAGATTGTTTTGTTAATTTAACGTATCTGCCTACCTAGCTTCCTTTGACACACGACGTAAATATACCACACGATAAACAAAAAACGGACGGTCGTTTAATAGTTATTCTGAAAACACTTGTGCACACAAAGTGCTATTATAGTCATTGTAATTCAAATCATGTTTATTAATAAATTCACCGGCGCAATAATATATATGATATTGATTTATGTACATATATAGTAGAAAATATATTTTTACATTTGTAGGGGGTAGGTACCTGATCCATATTGACATGACCGTCGTCATGTTTGAATGAAACTATTGGGCATATTTAGCATAGAAGGGAAATGAAAGAGGAGGGGGAGGTGAGGGGGAGGGAGAGTGGGAAGGAAAGAGGGGGAGTAGACGAAAGGGAGAAGAGTGAGATAAATAGGAATGGAGAGAAGCAAATAAAAAAAGGTTAGGGAGAGATAGAAAGACATATTGAAACTTATTCTGCGCTTTAACGGTAGTATGTAACACAAGAACACATAATATGTCTTAAACAATGCTTGAGAAGTTTGAAGTTTAAATAACTGTTGCTAGAACGCAAAGCATACAAGCTCAACGTATAAGCATCTCAATTTCTTAGCATCATTGAAGATACTACTGAGCCGCCGGACTACTGAGCATTAAGTCCCACTATTATGACGGAAAAAATTAAAAGTAACAAATAAATATAAGCTTTGCTTTCTTACTTTAAAAAAAATGAGTTCAAAAAGAGTGCAAAAAATCACGTTTTCGTAGAGCGAAATATTCTTAGACAGTACACCATGAAACACTACGAGAATAAAATATAAACATCAATAATTAACCCGAAATCGAAACACATGCGTTCAATACCACGCGCGGGTGAGCAATTACCGCACGAGCGCCGCACTCGCGGGCGCACCGACTGCGCTACTGCGCGCGCGCTGCCACCGTGCGCTTGGTATGAACGCGGCGTGTGTCATCGCAGGGGAAAATTTAAAAAAAAGTACATATCCAACGGCATAATAATCGACATTATGTTTAAAAAAATAACCATTTTCAGATAGATAAAACGTATCCATGTCATTGGATAAACCATATGTTTTCTTTACGTAAAACAGATTTCAACGAAGATAACGAGAAAGAGCGGGCGATTTATTAGTGCTCAGGTCTCATTAATCTGTGTACAGCTGTCACCGCTGCGCCCGCGGTAGCTTTCCCGCCATTATTTCGAAACTAAATCAACACGTACAAAGGTACGGACGCTTTACTTTTGTACAAATGGAAACAAAAAACAATTTGGTGGTTATGCTAAATTATTAACCTAAAGACTAGCTACCTTCTCGGGTGTTGCGAATATCCATACAACGACGGTAATCACTTGTCATCTGAATGTCCGTCTGTCTGCCTATATGTCAGGCTGAATATATAGGTATAAAAAATGAGCAAAAATATACAAATCCGCGCTATATGGAATCGATTACAAAGACTAGAAGAAGATTCGATGGATAGATTTCACAAAATATACTGAAATATATTTTTGGGGTTCTGCCAAAATGTAAGCGTATAGAATGATAAGAGACTAATAGCATTTGACTTTAATAACGTTAATGCGCCTATACCTACTGGTTTTATATAAATTTTATCTCGGAATCTAGATTTGTGCTCGGTCTTGTCATTCCCTAGTTCATGAGCCGTAATACATGACTAGTGAAAGTGGGAGTACTAGAATTCTCCGCCTACCCCTTCGGAGTAATTCCAGTGTGATATTATGTTATTCCAAATTAGAATTGTACTCGTATATTCCAACTTTTGATGCTACAATTGTTTATTAATAAATATTGGAACCATTTGTCCAGACTATAAATACGGCGCCGGACGGACGATGGACTATAAACTTAATTGATGCTTATAAGCGTGACATAACCACCCGCATTTCCATCAGTTCGCTGAAAGAGGACCGTCTATATCGCCATCCCGCTCATATCGCAAGATGACACAGCCCAATGAGATTCACAAAGTTAGAAAGAGAAACCATGTCAAACATTTATTTAGAATTCACGATGATGAAGACCTTATTATATGTATTTTTTTAGTACATGTCGTTCATAGCGTGCCTAAACACTGAGGTTAAATGGCGATTGATTATAAGATATGTGAAAAAAACTTTACATTGTCAACAAGCAAAGCATTTACATTTGTTTGAATTACATTACTGGTCGTCTTTCAGCGATTCGAGCAAGTGCACCTCGCAAGCGTTCTTTGTATATTCAACACCATACTTTAATACACGTAAAAACACAAAATTCTTTATGGCTAGCAACATGTTGGTAAAATCTCTGATACTACCAACATGTTGCCAGATGTAAGCGATGTTTGCGATTTTAGCGTGCATTTTAGTATACAAAAAGTGAACATAAAAGAGCAACATACGTATTGAGTTGTACTCAGTATCGATTCTAGCCGGGGCGGTGGATGACTTTGGTGATCAGACGAACGTTAGGCGAAACCTAAATCAATCAAAAATTAAAGCTATAAAAATGTCCAAACTCGTCGAATCATCAATCTCACTCGTTATCAAACAGACACTAGCCGAGCTGATGATCTAACAGTGTATATTCGGAAGCCGAATCACCGGCACTCCTATCGAGAATGTTCGCTATTCGGCAAATTCACTAAAACTAGTTTATTTAAATGTAATAGTACATAATATATCGAACATATGTCTTTTCAACTTATAACCATAACTGATGAAACGTAGGAATGTACTATACTTCTCTGTCTACTTCTTAATACATTACAGGCGTGAATTTACGTATACACAGTTTCCAACAGATTTTCCAGCAGTAGCTAGGAGTCTGGATCAGTGACCGGTGTACGGCTCACCATCTATCTAATCCACAGTGGGACGTCAACGTGCGACGTGCTCTTCGGGGATTACATGCGTGACGTCACGTTTCTAACATACACCACGTGGTCCGGCAACTGGGCATCATACTGGGCACCTCATGGACGTTGGACGCCCTCGCCTGCCAGTGCTGCACACAGCCGCAGCCACACTGACGTCACCGTCGGCGGATCGGTCTGCGTTACTCACGCGCACAGAATACACCCGAGGTCGTGCAGAGTCTAGTTTGTTATCCACTTTACAATAAACGCAATATCGGTTCCACCGAATGGGAGATTCAAAAAAATTCTCATAGAACATTCGTTGAGAAGAGAATTTGAGAAGCTGAAGAGATGTATGTTCAAGTAAATCATCCTTGGTTACACTACCGCTAGAGCATCTTAGAAAATTTTTCGTGGAATAGTTGGTGGGAAAGACAAGATAATAAAAGTTGTATACCTAAAAACTTTAACCGGTGAAAAGTGGGAGTGTTCAACCTCTTCGGGGATTACAGGCGTGAAGTTAAGTTTTACGTCGTATAGCCAAGAAAATACCACACTACGACACGGTAACTGGCGAGCAGCATAATATCAGGTGGCCCGTTTGCTTGTTTGCAAGCTAAATATAAAAAAAATCTACCCTCCAAATTCTCTCTCCCCTTAAGCGTGATAGGAAACAATGACACTCCACCACAAGAGCAACGAGCGATATTGAAAAGCAAACAAATAATAGAAACAATGCAATTGAGCAAAATAAATATAAAAAAATCCCCCATCACATCTGGCACGTTCTATGTCGACACTGACCTACCGTGATGTCAGAATGATATCACCCGCATCGCGGTGTGCGCAAGCCGCAGTCACACTGTCAACGAACATTCTAGAACAAAAGCTAAAATGAATAACGCTTTACATTGTAGCCCCCGCACGTAAAGACACTCTCAAACAATAAAACAATAGTCAATTACAGTCTGATTAATTACATTCTGGTGGGCAGTCAACTGCTGGGCGGGCCAGCTGCTGGGGTTAGGCATCTGCTGGAAGGACGAACTTGTGTAGAAAATCAACATTTAACGGACCCAAAATAGCTGTGGCTACGGAGACAGATGTAAACATATTAGCTCCAAGACAACGTGTTTGTCCTATGGAAGATACAAAGATTGTAACATCCACGATATATTAAAATTTGAGTATCTCAAAATCTAGGCATCAATCTCCGATCAACTGCTTCAGCACTTCGCCGAAAATGCTCGCGTTGGTGAATCATGTCCACTTTATAACTGAGCGTCTATACCGTTTCTCATCTACTCCAATCTGTCTACGAATACATCCAAAAGTCAACGAAAAAATCCCTATGTATAATATAAATAAATCATTATTTATCTTACGTTTACATAGCCATCGGAACCATTAACCTATTATCATTACAATGTTGAATACAAAATGTCCGAGAATTGGTGGAGAAGTGGTGAAGAATTAAGGTGTTTATCTGAAGAGCCTCCATAGTAAGGCATGATTACGACCACTCATTCCCTCATAGACAAGTGCGCACCGTCTCATGTACTAGTGTGACGGTGCCTTTACATGTAAGAACTGGTTTCTGTCATACTCAATTCGAAGAAGTTTACCTGTGGGTGGAGAATAATGTGCACTATGCCAATATATGAATAAATTATTCTTTTTTTTTTATTACATTACTTATCTTGCAATCGATATATTTAGGATAATTTGTTATTGGTGTATTCTTATGGGAAAAAAATAGTTTTAATAAAATTCAGTAACAACGTAATACACATTGATTTTGACAGTACAGAGAATTTACGGTCAAATCTAAAATGCTTCTAAGAAATATAATTTTTTCATGTACAATATAGAACACCACTGAATTTGGCTTTCTTTTTAAACAATAGTTTAAAAAAGCAACCTCTAAACTATAGTTCGCACCGTAAACAATATAAGACCATACCAGTTGACATTATCTTGGAATGTTTAGAGACCTACGTACCGAATCACCTTCGCAGCGCTTTTACGTGTACGTGAGTTTAATATTAATTTTATGACTTTTATCAGCGCACCTGCTGGATACGCTTGAGGAGATAAATCGTGTTTATGTGAGGCAGATAAGAGCAAGATTGTCGCCTTGTGGACGATCTCATCTTGTTGTATTTGGGATTTATTTTTATTTCTGGGTAAATAAACGTCGTTACAGACACGCCTACAAAATATATTAATATATTGTGCTACAATATAACATTACAACAAACTAACGCAGATGGTAGCGGTGCATATTACTATGTCTTGCTAAACTCGGATATGTTTTGCTATTCTTCTTCTTAGCGTGTCGATGACAAACACTTTTTATAACAAGTCCCTAAATGGTTCCAGCCCAGAATTTTGC
>DWEI01000562.1:0-21026 GCA_018245875.1 Mysoria ambigua
AAAAAAAAAAAAAAAAAAAAAAAAAAAAAAAAAAAAAAAAAAAAAAAAAAAAAAAAAAAAAAAAAAAAAAAAAAAAGCCAAAATAAATTATTCCTATTGCAACCTCCTGAAGAATATTATTAAATCCTAACCTAAAAACCAGTTAGGAAAGATACCTTAAATAAAATGGAACGCATGTTGTGTAATGCATGCTTGTTATACACTTACCACCTTATTAAATCATCATAGTGAGCTGTCTTATTTACCTTTGTTAATTATATAGACCACATTCGTTTCTTTAAAATTAAAATAAAATCCTTAAAATACTACATACCTTTTTCGGGCACATTCCGAAGTGTAGTGCTTATGTATATTTACCCCTTTCCTGTAATTCTAACGTCATTCAATATTGTCAAGTTATCGAAATAATAAACTTCCGAAATAATCTAAGTATCACCATTTCTCAAAATAGGGTTTTCAATTCAATTAAGTTTGTTCGCAAGAAACAAATTTATAACCAGAATATTTCATGAAATAAAAACATTTAGCGTCTAGAAAAATATTTGTCTATGGTCAGAATTGACGTTGGTTGGAGTAACAACAATCGTGATATGATATGGAATATTAATTAAAGGAAAATAAATAAGACATTCAAAATGAAATTGAAGAAAGTCAAAGTAGATACTGAGGTAAATATAACCAGTGAAAATAATAAAAATGGCGCAGCGTGCGGCCTAAAACTTTAGTTTGTGTTCAATACATAATGTCATAAACGTTGGTTTCTGTAGGACCCGCCGCCGGTGGTTCCTCCGCCAGAGATCATTGAAGCGGACCTTTACAAGCGGTCGTATTTCGGTCCAGATGTGCCGACGTTGGAACTTGAATGCTGGGAGGAGGAACTATCTGAAGTGCAACTTCAGGCTTACAAGACTGCTGACGATGAGTACAAAAGCATTCAGAATAAACTGGATGAAATGGTGAAGAATACCGGCGGTGAAATCGTGTACAATGGCGATCAGTTCACTGCTTACCAGTTGCTTGGAAAGTAAGATATAATGTTCACATAATTATGTATAAATATTTTGAATATACCCTTGGAAACTTCGTTCGAGTTTCATACAGCTGAAATTATTTTAACAAATGAAGATTCCTCTTTTTGTCTTTTTTGTAATACAAGTCATATACTTAACTACTACCATTTTAATTTTATTATAATGTTTTTCTATTCTGTATTTATATATTATTTCTGTATTTATATATTAACAGGCAACCAGCGCTGAAGGACCTTGAGAGGCAGAGTGCAGATATAATTAGATCCAGATCCCGATCTCTATCTGTCACCAAGGAAGTCAAGACTGGTAGAAGAGGTAGTAGTTTTAAATTAATATTGATATAGTTAATGCTGAGGGAGCTCAAGCTGTGGTATGTTTCCAACTTATGGTCTGTTGAAGTCATTAGTGTTCATGCTAAAATGACAGTCATATGATTAGACAAATCTGATAAAAAGTAAGAAATATAAAAGATGCATGCATGCATTTTTTAAGATGAGTCCACAGCGGTATCCTCCTAGTAATTTGGTAAAATGGATACATCTATGTAAAAGACAATATATTTTTTTTATATATAATTTACAAAATATCCAATTTTGACAGTAATATTTCTGTATTGGTCAACAATTTAACTTTCCCAAAGTGCCACTTTTTTTTATTTTTAATATGGAGGTAGAGGACGGACCTGCAGTTCACCTGATGGTAAATGGCTACTGCCGCCCATGGACATCTGTGATCAACCTCAGATAAGACGACCACAGATGCCTCTCTACCCCTGAGGACTAAGATGGAATGCCTTGAAAATGTATGTCTCGCTTACCACACCCTTCAAACCCGAACACAGCAGCTCTTAACGCTACTGTTATAAGGCAGAAATAGGTATGGCGGTGGTGCCACCGGAGTCAAACCTCAGAGGGTTCTACCACCAGTGAATTTAAATGAACTACAATACAACATGAAATTTGTATGGGCAAAATTTCTTTAAGTTCTTTGTTTTGTGTTACAATTTTATTACTCACTGACATTTTTCAGATGAATTGCACAATAGATATATATGAATGGTCAAAATTCATAATCTGATTGTTTGTTAGCTTTATTAATGGATATAAAAAAAAATTGTTACTAGGACGGCCTAGAAAGGTACGTGATGAAGATCGAGATTTCTCTGTATCACCGTCTAGAGAGAAATCTCCAGAGCTGAAAAAGAAGAAGAAAAAGGATAAAGATAAGAAAAAAGATGAAAAAGAAAAGGAAAAAGACACTAAGACAAAGGATAAAACATTGGCTCCATCTAGTAAGCGCATTTGTATCGTATCAGCGTTTCATAGTATACATGTTGGCAACAGAAATGTATATTCATTATGTAAATATCGCAGCTGTTGTACCAGAAGAGAGTGATAGAAGAGTGTACTCTACAGCCATGCTTTACCTGTTGTTACGTTAGCATCCCAGAATGGAATAGGGGTGACTCTATTCCTTCTAGAAATTGTATGTTAGCAAAGCCCAATAGTTATCCGATTGTGAATGAAATATATAAAATCAATAGTGTTCATATAAATGATAAAAGCTACTCCTCTGAACCTCTTCAACTCTCTTCACCTCTTCAACTGTATCTGCATTCTGTCAGTAATACACACATGGCATATCTTATTCTATATTTATGTTGATATAAGGTTGGATTGCATTTTAATTGTTATAATAATCCTATAGTACTCAACCCGATATTTGAACTCAGGACCTCTAGATTAATAGAGTACTTGCAACTGCTCATCCAACTGACTGGCTAGTCATACAACACACTTATTTTAGACAATTAATAGACATGTTAAACTGATGGTTATATTGAACAGATGTGCACAGTGTGGTCACAAACGTCCGGCCGTCGGAGGCCACCGCCATCGGCGGTCTCCTCACGGGCAGTGCTACCAAAACAACAGCCATCGTGGACCTCACCAAGGAAGACGGGAACAAGAATGTCGCCGACTCGAGAGAGGTGTCCTTCAATAAGCTACAAGGTGATTGAGAATGTTACACTTATATTTTTCTATTTTGCACTAAGATCAATATCCTAAGTTAATGAATTTGTTGCAATCTCTCTTCTGTATAAGACACATTTAAAGATAAGGTATGAAAGTTTTTAATAGCAAAAGAATCCCCCATAATACTATTGCATGTATTTCATATATATTTTATGTATAGGTATATATATTTTTAACTATAGTCTTTGAAATTGTCATCGAGTTTCACATAATAGACGTATAAGACATAAATTAAAAACTCTTTTTTTTTCAGGCAAAACATTCCCATCGTTAGTAGTCGTGGCTCGGCCTTATCTGCGAGCGAAAGATGGCGCTCCACCCACGCCTACTGACAGGGTCGCCTTGGACAGTAAGGTGAAGTCGGTCCTCATCCACACACCCATGAAGTTTACCGAGTGGCTCATACAGCAGGGACTGGTGCGCTCTGAGCAGTGGTGTGCTGTCCATGTTGGGAACAAGCTGAAACTTGGTGAGCCATGCTATTTTTACGTAACATCAAGTCTGTAATCGTCGAAGTGGTAAGCAGAGGAATGTAGTAGTCTCGCTATGGAATAGGGGATGATACTATATATTGTCAATACTATAAATTTAAACTATAACTTCTAGTTAGAAAAATCCAATATTATAGACACGAGATTTGAAACCGGAAACACTCGATCGGAAATCGCGCTCACTACAACTCTACCGATGAGCAAAACCAGCTTTGAGGAGGCCTATGTTTAATAGTGGACTAAGATGGGCTGACGCTAATAATGAGCACTGATTAGTAAAACTGAATCCTACTTTGCTTAACTATGAATCAAGAGGAAACATTATGGGAATTGGTTAATATTATTGTTCGATATTTTATAAGAATGATTAAATTACAATTTATTTTCAGGGATGTATTCGGACGTGTCTAAATTCCCGTACTCCGGAGGGTATGTGTGGATATCCGAGTGCTGTCCGACGCGATTCGTCTCAGTTTATTCGAGTTCCATTTTCGAAGGCGCCACGTTCCCTCCGAGTGTGCTCCTCAAGCTCATATACCACTGGGCGTGTCAAACGAACGTTCAGAATGTCGTCCAGTGGGTCAAGGTGGACAACTTGTATGTGAAAGGGCTCTTCACATGGTTGAGGGCGATTTGCACCTCGGCAGTACATCAGCATATGCCGTTTTTGGGGGGCAGCGGCAAGAAGGTGGAGGTGGGAGTGATTTCTCTGGGCACGACGAGTCACGACGGCACCCAGAGGCAGGTGAAGGTCGAAGTGCTGGGTGTGTTGGATCCTGTCGAGAAATCGGTGAGTACAGGCTAGTTGCAGCTGATAATATATTAATTTAAAGCTATGTTGAAAAAAATGTTTTACTATGATTTAATTTAAATGTAACATATGTATGAGTAAGGTTCATAAACTTTATGGGATCATATTAAAATACTGTGTCTTGTTCTGAGAGCGGTTATAGAAATGTTCAGAAGAGATATCCAACTTTCTCTAGAACTACGGCAAGAGTGATTTTACTAGTAAACAAATTTACGAGATCTAAAATTTCTTCGAAATATCCCTTTTGCATATAAATTTCCCAATATATAACTCAACGACGAAATATACATTTAATATTTATGCATTTTCAATACTTCAGATAAGACTTCGTGCCGTGGAGCCGCTAGCGGAATACGAGAAGAATTACAAGAAGAGATTCCAAAAGATACTGGAACCGCTGAACCAATGGGTGCACCCGTCGTCCGTGATCGTGACGGACCTGACCGTGGACAAGGGCACGCTGGTCGCCATGGGGTTCAAGCACGTGCACCAGGCGTCCTCGCACGGCGAGCAGCCGCCCAAGAGCAGCAATGCGAACATCATGGAGTACTTGAGGCGCATCGTGCCGAGAATGTTCCAGAACACTCTGTCGCTGCTGTCCAGGCAGATAATACAACAGTTCCTGGACGAGCTGGTGTGGAGGGAGAGGTGCGTGATGTGGTTTATTGCTTATCATTTGTCATGGATATGAATTAACTTTTCCATAAATTGTTGTTTACAAAACACATCGTTCGCTATGAAGAACAATGAAGAGTTACTTTTTCATTTTGACGATACGTTGACAGTCACTAAGAGCGACATAAAAAAAAGTCTGAAACCACTTACCTTGAAAAAAATATTTTAGGAGGCAATATGAATACAAAAATGCATTCAGTTTTATCTACTTGTATATATCCGAAATAGCAACCAAAGCAGATGTTTTACAATCAGTTAAAAATTCGACTTCCAATTAGAATGTGTGGTATTTGCCCAGGTTCGGGACATCCCCCGGACAGGCCTTCGACAACATCGTGGCGCACATCGCGGAGCAGACTAAGCTGGACGCCAAGGACTCCATCACCGTGCGACTGAACAAGATCGCGGCCAATCCCTTCAAAAGCTGGAAGTACCCTAAGGTGGGCACCGGAACCTCGACCGAGCTATTCAGCAGAACGCGTGATGGGGCAAAAACGACAGGAGAGTGGCGGCCTCGTTTCGCCTCTCGCTAATTATGCTACCAGTACACCTAAGAAGTTTCATCTTAAACATGCATTGTCAATTCCTGCATAATGCAAGTCCTGCTACACATTTTCAGCTATTGAATTTCCGGCAATAATTTAAATATTCAATGTCGAATATTTATGCGGCGTACTTGTAACTTTTTTACTTGAATTGTGGAATACACATTATTTTTTTATTTTATTGTTACATATGTGATTGTGATTGGTTACTCGTACAGAACAAGAAGGGCGAGCGCACGGAGCCGTCGCCGGAGCCGGCGCCCGAGACACGCGGCAAGCGCGGGCGCCGCCGCAAGGAGCCCGAGCCGGAGCCCGACCCGCCGGTCAAGAAGCGCCGCAAAGAGAAACCTTTACTCATCGATGATGACGACGAGGAAGAGGTCAGTCTTAAGCCGACATTTCAACATTAGGAAGTATGCATATATTGTCACCCTTCGGGGAGTCGAGCGCACATTGTCTGCTTAACAAGGGCAGAAAGTAATCAATAATATCATTGATAGGTACAAAGTAAGATACATACGAAATTGACTGACACACTAAATAATATTGTTGATGATAACGGCGCTGCGTGCCTTCGGTAAGACGAAAGGATCCAAGTTTTCATTATACACTCAATTGCGCTAAATCGCATGCCACTTATCTCTACATACGAACGTATTTAATTGCAGATACCGCTGGCTCTCCGCCGCACCAAGATCAAGCAGGAGAAGTCGAAGGAGAAGGAGAAGGACGCGCACGCGGACGCGCCGCGGCCGCGCCGCAAGACCAAGGCC
Organism: Mysoria ambigua; assembly: GCA_018245875.1. NCBI lineage: Eukaryota > Metazoa > Arthropoda > Insecta > Lepidoptera > Hesperiidae > Mysoria > Mysoria ambigua. The sequence goes on from DWEI01000562.1 coordinate 6,363, forward strand.
AGCACGTACGTGGACGACGACCCCGACCTGGACGACATCCCGCTCAAGAACATCAAGAAGGAGATCAAGCCCGAGGAGACCGTGTCGCTGGAGCGCTACTACTTCGGCCAGGCGGGCGACGCGGGCGCCGCCGAGCGCCAGCCCATCGCCGTGCAGGTGGGCCGTGAGCCGACGTTTACCAGCGTCGCCCATTAAATACACGCACTTCTAACATTTGTTAATTCTAATGGTATTTTGTTTTAGGTCCAATGAAGTACAATATTGATGATTCTATTGGCAGACATCAGAGAGCTAATTGATTTTCTCAGCTAACATTTTAAACTGAAAATCGTGTTTTCTTCGTGCAGAAAGTAATTTATCTTTTCCCACTCATTTCCAGTGCCCTGAATGTCAACTGGAGTTCAATGAGAGCGGCGCCCTGACGGAGCACCTGCTGAAGCACGTGGTGCCGCCGCCCGAGGGCGCCGGCGCGGACGCTCCGCAGTGCCACTACTGCCTCGCCAGGTTCCTCGACGACGAGAGCCTCGCCACGCACCAGAAGGACTCGCATCCTGTTGACACCAAGTCACCCAATCTCTACACATACGCCTGCTTGATTTGTGAGGTTTGTTTCATTTAACTACATAAACATTTTTATACCTCTTAGACATATTCTTAGTTAGCTTCTTCATAGACATCAGATTATTTTCTATTTGAGAGAATGCTTCACTTTTAAATTATGTTCATAGATACTCAATAAACACTCACCTATGATGCATATATTAATATATTCTATTTATCAGGCATTGCTTGAATTTTTTAGTATTATTACATTTATGAGTTACTGTCCTACTACTGCTGCTCACTGCTGAGAACACACAGTTCATATATTTCGGGTGTCATACACTGCTCTATGAAATCACATTACTCTATGAAAATAACATTATCACTTAAAATTGTTTGTCATGTTGGTGTTACAGTTGAAAATATTTTATTTATTTTTGTATTTAAACTTACCCTACATGAAAACATAATTATAAATACAACATGTAATACATAATTTGTATTATCAAAAATTAAACTGTCTTGAAAAAAAATAGATCATGCTATTTTTGATAATGGTATATTTGTGCACAGGGTCGGTTCGCGGCGGTGCTGACGCTGGCCACGCACATGCAGAAGGTGCACGCGCCGCGCGAGCTGCCGTACGCCTGCCCGCTGTGCGCGTACCGCTCGTCCGCGCACCGCGCCACGCTGGACCACGTGCGGCGCGCGCACCGCTGGGCCAACTGCGTGCACTGCCCCTACTGTCTCAAGGTGTGCCGTCTACAGCACCCAATGATACTGCACATTGAATGTCCTATTCATGAGGATTTCGTCAAATTCATAGTATCTGGCAGTAAAGTTTTACTAAATCTTCACAAACAATCTTGGGAATGATTTAAAGCTTTCGTTGGTGGACAATAATGGAGGAGGTCCGATAAATGTTGACGCCGCGGTCCGCGCAGGTGACGCCGGTGTACGCGGGCGGGCTGGAGCTGCGCGCCAACGCGCGCCTGTTCCTGCAGCACGTGCGCGCGCACCGCGCCCGCGCGCCCGACGCGCGCTGCAGCCGCTGCGTGCTGCGCTTCGTGCACCTCGGTGCGGCGCCTAGAGTTCTGGTGCAGAACCTATGGCTGTAGGGATTATGGGCAAAACATTGTTAGCAACGTCTATGCCCAAAAGTAGATTAGGACTACTCGATGATGATATATTTTTTGGCACAATACAGTACTTATTATATGTGCGAGACAAATATGTAAAATATATTCTCGTTAATCATTTTTAGGTCATTTGAAGGAGCATCAAATACGAGATCACCATTCTGTTGAGGACGCCATTCCACTGTGCTCCGAGGAGCATCTCATTAACAAACCCAAGGTTAGTCAAACATTGATCGACTGCATATCGTTTTAGAAATCAGAAACACATCTTGGCCGCTGTAGTTCCTTTTCATTTTACTATTTGCCTATGGAATGACATGACACCGGGCGGTGCGCTGACGGGTGCTCGCGTGCGCAGAACAAGGCGCGGCCGCCGGTGAAGGACTCGGCGTCGCACAGCGTGGCCGAGACGTACGAGGCGCTGACGCTGGTGCTGCCCGAGGGCGCGCTGTGCCGCGAGTGCGACGTGCCGCTCGACAGCGACAAGCACTTCCTGTACGCCGCACCTCGTACATAACTCTACACCACCACTGCAATCCCCGGACGAGTAGACAGAGTAGTGCAGTTCGCTTCCACTTTACACCAGTCAATCGATCAATCGTTTGTTATATTTTTTATTTATTATAATAAATTTAAATCTAATCTATCCTAGCCGCCTATGAGCAGCAGCGTTGGCGGTGCATGCCCAGCGTGAGAATTCTGGCCTTTAGCTCTCATGGGAGGTCTATGTCCAGGAGTGAACGGTGACAGGCTAATGACGATGATGATAGATTTGAATTTTGGATGAAATCTGCAAGGGACCGAATGTAGTACACCTTGGGAAAAACCTATGTTGAGCAGTAGAACTGGAAAGACTGGTGTAATGACCATAACAAATTCACAACTTATAATCGGTTTCAATCCTCAAGATGTCTTATTATAAAACAGTGGTAACAATGCTAACTAACGCACGTGTGGCGCGCAGGGGGCACACGACGTGCAGCAAGTGCACGTTCGCGTCGTCGTGCTACCGCGGGCAGCTGCGCCACTCCGCGCTGTGCGCCGGGCCCAACGCGCTCGAGGTGGCGCCGCGCGCCGCGCCCGCCGCGCTGCACTGCGTCTGCGGCTACTCCACCGACATCGGTCTGCCGCTACCCTACCATGTCTACACCTCAAAGATAGCCGACGATGAATGTTCTTTATTTAAGTAATGTAATCTCTATGATCAGAGTATGGATCATCGATGACACATTTATTGACTTCGTTAATGGATCACTTCACAAAATCAACGTCACTTTTAAGAAACAAAGGCATTGCTATTTTTCAGCACTGAATGTATATAAATGTTAGCAGTGTCCCCGAAAGTGTCACAAAGTATTAATGTTATATACTCTCAGCACCGAATGGCAAATATATCTAGTTAAAGTGTTGACGTGTTAAATATGCATTAATGAAATATTTTGAAATTCAGGCACGGACATGCTCAGCCACCTGCTGGCGACGCGGCACTCGAGCGCGTACGAGTCGGAGGAGGCGGCGCGCAGCAACGCCGTGGGCGCGGACGAGCCGCCGCCGCGCGCGCCCGACGACGCGCCGCCGCCCGACGCCGCCCCCGCCGACGCGGCTGTCCCCGACGCGCCTGCCCCCGACGCCCCGCCCCCCGACGCACCGCCCTCCGACGCGGTGCGTCACGCTGCTCCCCGTTTATCACGTTCCCCTCTGCGTCCAGCACCTTACACCACTCTTACAAGTTTTCCATTACGCAACTCCACTGTGAATTACTTTGTAGCCACCGCATATGGCATTATTCCACCATAACTCACTGTCATAATCAGATCACCTAAGAGCATCACAATCGCCACTGAACAATTGCATTGTTGCACTGTGCTTTTGCAATTTTATTTGTATGACTTTTATTATACACTGAGTAAATTTCCATCGTGTATCAAGTATACATCGTCTGTGTCGAGGCGGAGTAAGAATATCCATTCCACTACTCTGCCAGGATACAGGACGTGATAAAAGGCGACTAAATCCGACATAGACTGCAGACATGCACTGTGATCTCCAACCTGTGGACTACAATAAGCTGATACTGATGATGATAATGATGAAGTGTACATGTCTTGTCTTAACATAAATTTCGATCGTTACAGCCCGTGGAAAACCTGCCGGCCATAGCCGACTACGCGCCGCCCTCCGTCATCAACACCCAGCTGTCGCTGGATGACCTCGCGCCGCCATCCGTCCTGCAATCGGATCAGGTACGAGCTGACGGCCGTAATGTGGTCACAGTTATACACAGTAAACCAGCTGCTTGGATTACTGACCACGTCCGGCAAAATGAGGCCAAATGTAAGAGAAGAAAATACACCTCATGTATAATACGAAAAACATTTCAGAAGCAAGTGTCCAAATCTTATTACTATTTCTTTCATAATTTAATTCACATTTTAAAACTTATTTTACATAAGGTAACATGATTTTTGACATTTTTTCTGATCAAAATATAATTATACTATTGGTTTCTTTCAAGGAAATCTTATTCTGTCATTTAAATAGATAATAATTTTGTGGGCTAATAATTCTTAAATATTGTACAATCCTGCAAATATTGCGGATCCGTCACGCTGATGATCTCAGACTTGCGGTTTTGCAAGATTTTCTTTTGAGTGTGAGAGTAATTTTGTATTCATTTAAATGTATTACACCCGAAATAAATGATCATAAATGATCACCCAACTCATGAGTTAACTGATATTATGTGGCCATTGTACCTTCTAGCAGTATAGAGGATTTGTCAATGCAAATTTAAATATATTATGTAGGTCTCAAGGTTCACCTGAGGCCAGCCAGACATGTGACAATTAGATTATGTTGATTCAGTTAAAATAAATCCTCCTAACTATCGTGAGTGTATATCAACCAGACAGTTCAATTAAAACACAGCAAACACTATTTAAATGATTGATTGGAAATCACAGTTTTTTTCTTTTTGGCAGCATGATCAAGAACTGCTGAAGGACACTTATGACCGACCCCTTGCGACACCTCGCCATGAGGAGCCCCATTACAGCCTTGGGGACTTTGAGCCATTGCCTCAGGAGCCCCCACCACAGCCAGATTTTGAACAGCTGTGAAAATGAACAGCAGGTTGTGGACATGTTTGGATCATGTTTTATTCAATACATATGAAATAAAATTAAGAAAATTATCTGATTATAAGTAATGTTAGATTCCATTATTATTCTTGTTATATTTGAGAATATTATGTTCGAATCGAATAACAATATGATTTTTATTTTTATTCAGAGGTGTCTACACTACAATCATGTAGATTTATTTGTATATTTAAGGAAGGGAATATTTGTTAAAAGAAATAAAAATAAATATTTCAAACTTTATTTTTTCTTTCTTTTCTTTTTGAAACTTAGTGTTACTTTATTACCAACCCCATAATCTTCTATACTACAGCTATTATTATCTAAAATGATTCCATCATAATCCAAATCATATGTTTTCCAAATATATTTCCAGGAAATTTTTACTTTATTACCAGTTCTTTGAAGATACAGTTCAAAATGTCTCGCAATTGCTTTCTTCAATACACTAACAGTAGCGTTTTGAGGTACCTGAAAGTTTTAATAAACCTTAATATAAGTGTACCTAGTGTGTGAGCATAATTATCTTTGAGTATAAGATGTATTAAGGATTTTCAGTTAAATTCATAATGCAATGTGAGCTTACTATAACTTTTAAAGTGGCTTCACTCTGTCTTGAAACAAATATAGTAATCGCTTGTCCATGCTCCACTGCTATCTGCAAAACGAATTTCTTTAATACTTATCTTGATATTCGACTCGGGTTCAACTTTCTGGTCGGGTACTACATTTTCTAATTTAGACTTTTTAGTAGTAATTCATAGTCTGGATATATGCCCAGTGTATGGTAATATGGTCACCACCACTTATTCCATGGTGGCACGTAAACAAACTAGCGAAACATGGGAGGGTTCAGCAATCCTCTGCCTGCCTCTTCGGGGGTGACAAATGTGATATTATGTTATCTTTAATAGATAAGTAATCCTTAGGGAGTAATTATTATAACCATGTAGCAGTTGTTAATAGCGCGCACGTTCATCATTCCGTATAATTATTAAAAATGGATCATATTTTACCTGAGAGAGAATTTCTTCGTGAATAATATCAAGCGGGAGATCAGATAACAAAGAATCAGAACTTATTAATGTACATAAACAAGACTTTGTAACTTCAAGTAACTCATCGTGAGATAAAGTACTAGCTGCGTCTTCGAGCTCATCCATTATTAAAGAATTAAAACACTCTCTGTTTTCTGGTTACACAGAAATAAACCAGCTAAACATTATTTTCTCAAATGTATCTACATATTAAATATACTGTTTGCGTTTGACGTTTGATAGTTCATTTTCAAAATTTGACATTTGTATTCTGATTATTTGACAGTTGATAGTACATATTGGACGCTACATTGCTTGTGGGTTCCGTTCTATTAAATAAAAAAAAAGTTAAAAAAAATTAAATGCATTTAAACTAGGCATAATTAATACACTTGGGAGAGCACCAAGATTACATATTTAAACTTTACATATTTAAATCGAAAACTAACATGTACATAATTTATTTAGATATAAATAATTAACAAACATATATCTATAGATTTTTTCTGATATAGATTTTCCAGCAGTAGCTAGGAGTCTGGATTTGTGCCCAGTGTATGTCAATAGGTTCAACATGTATACCATAGTGGGACTTCAACGTAACAGGTGAAACATGGGAGTGTTTTATTCTATTCTGTCTACGTCTTCGGGAACTAAAGGGGTGATATTACGGTTTTAGACAGCTTCCAAAGAGTTTATCAACATGTACATTTTATCTATTTCAGGCAGGCTGGAAAATGGCCTTTTTAAGAATACGAAAGATTGAGGACATAGTCTACCGTACTGACTAAATGCAGGTTAAAAGATTATTGTAAGCAAATAAATGAAATTTCGATATAGCCACAAAACTTCACACACAATTGAAAGTTTTCACAGAACAGAAGAAAATAATAGTAATCAATAACGCCTTGTAATGTAAATAAGTTCACAATGATATCTCGAAAGTAGGAAAATTAGTGTTAAAAGTTTTCTTGAGATTTCGTCTGTTGTAATAGTACACACCAGGGATATTACGAATATTCGCATCCGCAAATGCGGAATATTCACATCAATTCAGACATCTGCATCCGCATTCACACCCGCATCAATCAATGCGGAGTTTTTATGGATTCAGATTCAAATTAAGAAGTAACTACATGTAAAGAAAGTGGGCGTAGCTAGAGTGGCACGTGCTTCGCGTTTGTTTTGATAATTGTTATTATTACATTCAGTCTGTAATTGACGAATAGGAAGGCGCACATTGGTAACACGATCCTACAGGTTTTGGTTGTGTTTTTTCTTATTTTCAATAAATATATAGTAACAGGGAGTGTTTACGGTGTTTTTCATAGAATGAGAATGGGAAATTCTCGAGATCTTCAACCAGGAACATCTAGTACGGGTAGAAGACTTCGAGCGAAGATGAAGGTGAAGGAGAACCGGACAACAGTAGACTTGATGCTCTTATCCGCAAAGAATTAGCTATTTATCGTAACAAAAAGACTGGATTAAAATGAAAATTCACTTAAATGGTGGAAAGTTAACTGTTGTGAATTTAAAATTATTTCCATATTAGCAAGCAGATATTTATCACCTCCACCAGCCAGGTTAATACTTAATCCATTACGAAATATGTTGGAAGCTGACAACGCTGCTATTTTGATATTTATTAAATATATTTCACAAATTTTCAAGTTTAATTACTAAACAAAGATTTATATTATGTAACTCGAAGCTTAAAATTCTGCTGTGTCATAAGTAAAACTAAAAACTGGTGTAACTTTGTTTTGGAAATAGGATTAAATAAATAAAAGATTAAGTTTAAATTGATTTTCAGTTATTAATTTTTTAATCCGCATTCGCATCGCGGATGTGAACTTTTAATAATCCGCATCCGCATCTGCATCCGAAGATGTCAAAATTCTTACATCCGTAACGGCCCTGTTACACACTATGTTTTAGATTTATGCTGTCAATATACAAACATATCGACAAGTTTAATTGTTCTTGGAAATCCCATGAATGAAAATTAAAATCATTGTTCTGTGAGCGTAAAATAGTATAGCGATAGTTTTGAAAAATCGTATTAGATTTCTTTGGTGATAAATTTAAACACCTGATTTTTTAAATTTAAGCTCTCCAAGAATAAAAAAATATTTTCGATATTTCACACCACAGGGAGTAAAATAGGGGTTGATAGTGTTTATCATAGAAAGTTATATAAGTAGTAAAATTATAACGAATATGCCATCTTAAGCAGATGAGTACAGCTAATTTATAGTATAACTTGAACAATAGACCTAATCGGAAAGTTAATGAAAGAAGTAATCAATTTAGCACAAATAACGTACTACAGTGCCATATATTATATTAATATGTTGCTATTATTAATGCAACCAAAATAGTTTTAATAATTTTAAAACCATAGACTGTAATGTCTATGGTTTTTAAATAGTACGTGCTATTCTAAATTTTGTGTCATCTGTGTACAGCTGAGTTCAGGACGGATAAAATTTTGAGGTTAGGAGTCAATTCTGTTATCAACTTCAATGAAAATTACCAAATACTAAAATATAGTAGAGTTCCCCGTAATAATCATTACAAAATGGATTCCTTGTCTACCGGATCGTTAAGCGGAGCACAGAAAGAGGAACTTATGGACCAGGTCAAACAACAAATTGCCATAGCGAACGCACAAGAACTCCTTACGAAGATGTCAGAGAAATGTTTTAAGAAATGCATTAATAAACCGGGAACTGCGTTAGACAGTTCAGAACAGAAATGCATAGCTATGTGCATGGACAGGTACATGGACGCGTGGAATCTTGTGTCAAGAACCTACAGCAATCGTATACAGCGGGAAAGAACCAATATGTAAAATTTCAGATTCTCAAGGGTTAAGCCAATTACAGTGATGTAAATATAGACAACTTAGTTTCAAAGCATTTCAAATTGTGTGTTGCGACTGCCAGTTACTGTTACGTTATATAATAAAAGTTTATAGGTTTAGTCTTTTTATTTTTTTTAATCCTCCTAAGTTGCGATTTTTTTTGTAATTAAAGTCAAAGTCCATTTATGATTTTTAACACTCCAAAAAACCAGTCGTCTAGCAGAGTTATTACTTGAATGTTGAAGTATCAGCAACAGTTTTATCATCAAGCAATCTCAAAAACATTCATTTTAATATGCAGGCTTAAATTTATTAAGAAATAATAGGCATATTAGAAGTTAAATGCTAAAAGAACAAAAAACTAAGATTGCTAGTGATAGTATAATCACGAAAATCATCCTTGTTTCAACTATTGCTCTTCATTTCCTAGTAAAAGAGTTTCTTAACTTAAAAGTGGAATCAATGTATGTAATATCCATTCCACTTTTTCAGGTAAATTATTTCACCTTACAATATCTTCAAATATCTATATTATCATTTACAACATTCTGTGAATGTTGTAAATGATAATATAGATATTTGAAACTGCATCTCTGCTTAACACATAAGGGACCTGGTGTGAATATATAAATGTATGTATGTAACATAAAAAATTATGATCAGGTGCCTACCCTAAAATCATAGGGAAATGAAAGTGTCCGTGTTCCAATAAATAGTCTACTATAATTCTCCTTTAAGCATTTTCTTTCTGAATTGATAAAGCTTCTTTATCCACATTTCCTTTAAATCTGCTTCGCTAGGTATCTCCTGCAATGCCATGAAAAAAGATTAAATGTGTTCTATGTCTTTCAAAATCAGTACTACAGTGATATTTATTAAGTCGTCACTATTAGAAGAACTAAATAACAGTGAATAGATTTTGGAGTACATAGTTAATTTGATAGTCTCATTTGCTTAGTGTTTGCAATTGTGACTGCATATAGAAACATCTTGGGTCAGATACTACTGTATTTTTCTAAGTAGAATGTTTTTGGTTGCAAGGAGTCTGGGTTTCCATTAAAAAAAAGAAAGACCGTCACACCTGTAATTCCCGAAGAAGCATGCAAAGGAATGCAGAACACTCAAGATTCAAAGTTACGTTTTTGTCCCACTATAGAATAGGTGGTGAGCATATTGCCATGCATTGGGTACATATCCAAACTCCAAATCACTACTAGAAAATCTAAATTACAAAATGTTGTAGTGTTTGACCTGGGAATAGAACCCAGGACTTCCCTATCGTTAGTAGCAATTGCAACCAACACTACCAATGAGGCAGTCGAGAAGAATTCATGACTCCTCTTAATCCAATAATGACGAAGAAAAAAATGTAGGGCTGATCTGCACATATTATAATCCATAACTGTTCCCTTAAAATCTGAAATTATGTTACTTCTTAGTATAATGGTGCACTACACAACATAGTTTAACATTTACAGATTGTGAACTATACTTACAGCAAAATTAATGATAGAGTCATCATTTTCTGGTCTGGCTTCAGACTGTGGAACTTTGACTGTCTCTGCGTTCAAATCTATAACAATATTTTGTGACAGCTTTTTGCTCTTTGATGATGTAAACGATTTCTGTACAAATGATTCATTGTTAATTTCATTAAGTACATTTCTGTCATGCATAGTGGGCATGTCTTCTCGAATTTCGACCTCCTTATACTCATATATGGGTATTTTGGCTAAGGTGACACCAGCGGCTTCAGCTGCTTTTATTGCTTTCTCAACCTGAGTCTCTGTGTCATCTACGTTAATAAAACATTTTGACTGATATGACCTCTCTGTAATTAAAGAATATTAAGTCAACTTCTTATAATATACAGCTAAAACAGAGAAAAGAATGAATTATAAACATGCTTGCCAATCTGAACTTTTACTGAAATCAGTAATCATAGCGTTACTAATAATAGCTAATAATAATAATAAAAATTAAAATATTCATGAATAACTATAACCAAAGAAAAACAAGGTTCTTACCAATGTCAAAAGAGCTGGAACGACTGGACGAACGCGACCTCCTTCTGTTCTTTCTACTACTTTTGCTGTGTTTAGATCGACTATAAGAGCTAGAATGAGAGCGTGACCGATCTCGTGAATACTTGGAACGCTTCGATTTAGAGCGGGAAAGCGATCGTCGACGCGATTTAACCTCGTATCGGTCCCTCGAGACACTCCTAGAGAAACTCCGCTTTTTATACCTTGAACGTGAGGTGGAACGTCTTTTCCTTTGACTACTTGATTCTGACCTATCCCTTGACCGCGAGCGCCGCTTATTCTTACTTTTAGATTTCTTCCTATCATAAGATGATTCAGAACTAAATGATGCGCTACGTTTGTCGCGGTAGCGACTCTTTTCTCGAGGCATTTGTATTATATCAAAAACATGTTTTTAATATAATACAAATGTACTAAACTACAGTACAAATTAAAACTTTGTTATAATAAACACTTAATTGCAAATGTGTTCTATTTTGACAATTAACTTTATATCGATAATGTCATCTTGACATAAATAGTAACGTCCGCACTAGATAGACATAAAAATGTAGAAAAATGAGTATTTTTGCTTGATAATAAACTATTTTTAAGAAATTATGACACATTCGTTTAGTGTCAAACCAATCATTAATTTATGTAGATACCAGTAGATATTTGGAACGTAATATGTATGCAGAATTTTGCCGTTGGTGCTAAAAATTTCAAATCTTGTTTAGTTAGATTTGATAACTATAGATGACGCTGGAGCACGTAATACGTTCCAATTTACTTAATATATTTATTATTTTTTTGTAACTCTACAAACTATAAAAGACGATGATATTTGAATGATAAAATATCACCATTCGAAAACATCCTTCAAAATGAGCACAAATCATGTACTTCCTAAAAAATATGACTGATGTTTTCAACCCATATTTCCTGACAAATAGATTAGCTACGTAAAAAGAATTACGTCTAGGGCAGCGACCAGAGTCAGTCGGCCTCGATGACGGAATGTGTAAAATTTTAAGATGGTGATGAACAGTGTTTTTCTGATTCTAGGCAAAAAATTGAACATTGGTGCTCTGTTTCTTTGTTAAAATAATTATAATGCGTCCAATTGCGTGATATAGTTGATTTTTAGACGATTTTCCGTCGTCATAGTAGACTAAGTGCTTAAACGTGGTCGGTTTGATCATTGACATTGTTTCCTTATAAAATTTTGTACCATCGTGATTGTTATGTTTATGCTTGGATTGTGTGCGTTTGTTGATACCAGTAAATGGATTAGACGTTTCTAATGTTTTCGAAGTCATGGAGAGGCAGGAGAGGACAATTGCCAATATGGAGGCCACAGACACTGTGGACACCAAACAGGTGAGATCGAGACGTCTGTATGTAATTGCCGGTTGTTAATATTTTCACCTCTATGTACCACATGCTTTTCGAAACTAACTCCATATGATCGCTATTCCCGTTTCTACTAAGAAAACATCTAAGATATATGAAATTCAATTTAAATATGTACATATATTTTTTGTTTGAATTTTTATAATAAGTACGGCAGTCAAATTTGGTTTGAAGCTGTCTGCATATCTTACTCTAATAGAAACAATAAAAAGTGATGGTGTCACCATTCAAATAAGTTAAACACATCAAGGCAAAGTGTGGGTGAAGTCAAATGCAGCCCACACTCTTACTGAATAAATTATTGGTATTAGAACATTGTTATGTGCCTTAGTTGTCATATCAGATATGTTTATGAGGCCCTCCTTTGTCTTTCAGTTTGTAAACATTTTTGGCATAATTACATTTAACAATAGCATTATGTTGAAATAATAAGTCAAGTATTTGCTTAACTGCTTTCAATGATATCACCAATAATTGCATTACAATGAAGTTTCTTCATGGCCAGGGTGAATTTTACATTTATATTTACACTTGCATAAGACAACACCTGCATAAAAGTATGTTCATTATTGATTACATAGAAAACATCAGATTTTTACATTTAAAAATAAAAATTGATTTCACATCTTTTTATTATGTAATACTGGTATACTAGGTATTGTACAGATCTACATTGTGTTTCCCATGATTTCAAATTATAATTTTATCTTGATGTTTAATTGGATTTAGAGCCTTGCACCAGTTGACCATTTTTGTCATATGCAGTAAGTCGTTATAAACATTCATTGCTGCTTCGTGACTCACTAATACTGACCTTTTATATTTTGGCCTGAATGTAATCTTAGACCATTTAGACCTTCATTTGAATATTGCCATGTGTATATTTATAATTTACCAATTTACCAAGTTAAACACATCAAGGCAAAGTGTGGGTGAAGTCGAATGCAATTGAAATCTTAAGTTTTAGCTCTCACTCTCACATCTTTTTTATGTTATTGTCTAATAACATTTTTACCTAACTTTGTTGGTCTAGTGCAGAGGTATCAATCTTAAAAGCCACATAAACAATGCTTAACTTAAGTTGGGTCACAAAAAAATCAATGTTCATAGCTACCATTTAGGGACCTGTTAGGGATCTGCATTACAATAGCAAATAAATTCATTAGTAAATATTATTGTGATGAAATGTATATTATAATTTCATGTGCTGGTTTCATTTGCAATTTATATTTCTATTTTATTTTTACTTTGTATCAATTATATTGACTGGGCTGTAAAAATTTTCATCTTAGGTAACATGTGGTGCTCGGGCTCCAAGTTTAATGCCTATTGTTCAGTGATTGCAAGGTCTATCACTTGCCAATGGAGAGTTCCTGATTTATCTTACTCAGATTTACTAGTAACATTTGTGATAGTGGCTTGGGGTCTGGATTCCACCAAATCCCGTTCTATTTAGTCATGACAACGACAATTGTCATCATTACCTATTGCAGTCCACTGTTGGACATAGGCATCTCCTGTGTGCTTGTGCACTTAATCCCCATTTTGTTTCTATTGTCTAAAACAATGAAGCAATGTATTTTCACATTGCAGAGTGATTCTAATAGTATTACCTAATTTAAGATGTACTCTCAGCCTACCCTGTGAGGGACTCGGCGTGAAGATATGTGTGTATGTAAGGTGCACTTGTAATAATGTACTGGCTTGTTAATTAAGTGGTTAGTGATCCTGTCTTTTAAGCCTGGGGTTATATGTTCGTTTCCAGCCAGGAACTTATGTTTAAAATATATTTTTACTATCTGGCTGTTTAAATTTTCTAACATAAAATCATGTCTGTATTCCCTAAATAAGTAAGTGAGCAGAGGAGGAAATGACACTGATATTTCACCATTCACATTGTATGCACCCTGTTATACTCCCATTAAATTTTGACTTCACACCAGTAATCCTCTGCAGGAATGCAGAAGGAACAGGTGTTCCTGTGTGATGTAAACATAGCTGGTGAATCAACCTTGATCCACCAGCTATGTTAACATCACACTATGGAATAGGTGGTGAGCCTATTGCCATGCATCAAATGCCCCTATTATATACATCTATTGCCTCGATACATCTGTTGTCATACATCAGGCACAAGTCCAGGCTTGAATTTAGTGCAAGAGTTTTAAGTTAATAAATCCAATAGTACTGAACCCAGGTTCCAAACCCAAAATAGCATGATCAGCTATTACATATGCGACTACCCAACCAACAAGGCAGTCATTCTTTTCACTCAATATCTATAATTTAATACACAGAAACGAATTATTGAACCCCATTCCCAGTATATTGTACATATGAGGGGAGGTCCAAAAGTTTGTGGAATGAAAGGGAAAGGGAAAGAAAAAAATTTCAATAAAGTAAAACTATGAATCTATTCTTCCTTTTCAATATAGTCTCCCATAAGCTGAATACATTTATTACATCTATGAATTAACTTTTCTAAACCATCATAAA
>DWEI01000563.1:0-21024 GCA_018245875.1 Mysoria ambigua
TCCACGCCTGTAATCCCCGAAGAGGTAGGCAGAGGAATGCAGAACACTCCCACGTTTCACCGGTTACGTTTACGTCCACTATGGATTAGGTGGTGAGCCTATTGCAATACATCGGGCACATATCCAGACTCCGAATCACTACTAGAAAATCTAAATGAGAAAATTTTGTAGTGTTTGACCCGAGAATCGAACCCGGGACCGAGGAATATTAGATTAATATATATGCTGCAATTTTTAAATGACTGAATTCTGTATTCCAGTATTAATGTATTCATTGTCTACCAATACTGATTAATTTTATTATTAATACACCATCACGCCATCTCGGTGTACGGTGTAGACAGAGGCCACAAAATATAGCAATATAACTAGCGACAGAGATAACTTAATTATTGGGGTTAATAAAACAGAATAAAGATTTAACGAGTATAAAGAGCTTTACTGCCCCGACGTGTTTACCTGTTAGGTAATAAAGTAACAGATATTGGAAAGATAACGACGTCCATAGTGCTCAGTTCCGAGCCCGCGCACGCTGAGACGGTCGGAGGTGGCTATAAATTATCCATCGGTCGCGGCTTGAATTGGTAATTTCGCCAATCACGATTTGCCAGCATGTGAGTTTCCACATTTGCATGTTACCCGATTTTTAAGTGATTCATGTTCGTACCTTTGACCATCGGCACATTGCCAAATTCAATATATATGTAAATCAATGTTAATGTTACAATACATGATACTCGTGTCATGATAAATATTGACAGTTGTGCGGGCGATTTAAAACTACTATTTTCAATTTTCGGGTTATGGTTGAATTAGATTTAAGTTGAATGTTTAGATAAAATCTTGTTTAGAGGAAATCATAAAGATTCTGTGCTTTTAAGATGTTGGTGTTCGATAATAACTTTGAGATATTTATGTTCGTACCTTTGACCCCCGGGGAATTGATAAGTTTTAATGTAATCTATATGTAAATTGATATTAGAATGTTGGATGTAAATGTTCACAGCAATACAAGTGGTTTAAAATTGTTTGATGCCATCGCGTATTGTTCGAATTTTAATTTTAATCAAATTTTATATTTGCGCACGCCGTAAGGAACCTGATGTGAAAATATATGTTTGTATGTATTTGTTTAGATCTGATTACGGTTTTGTTATAATTATAAGAGTTTTATTGTATTTCGTGTATAATAATATTATGGATGATTCAATTGCCAAATCGATTAATACCATAAACAAGAAGTTGAGAAATATGATAAAATATTATTGTTTATTTTTTTTACTAATTACAAATTCAAAAATACGACGTAGACTATTATCGCAAACGTATCTTTGACATTATGAATAGTTAGGAGAAAATCAAGTAGAATTTAATAATATTCAGAAAATGAATTTAATCCTTTTGGCAAGTAAGCATTTATACAGGTAATGTCAATAATCTCACCTCAATGATCTGCATGTTATTTTTCTAATTTATTTGCAACTGGCCACACTGGCTCTTGATGTTATGTAGTCACTAAGACCCTTGTACAATCACGCAAATGTAAACAGGATTGCAGATGCATTGCTTACAGGTGCGATGTTTTTTCTGCGCATTGAGTTAGAATCTATTATTTGCCAGTGCGAATACAACCTTTCGATTACTTATTTTTTTAAATTTATATATACGTGAAAATAATTTTGATAAAAAAAGAAATGTTTTCATTTAAATCCTCTAAATATGTAAATTATGATACTTTTTCATTAATAATAATTATTCTAATTACTATAAGATAATAAAAATGTGCTAACGATATAAGGAACTTCCGGTAATGTCGGCAGACGATCACAAGCGACTGGGTACGGTCGGTCCATTTCCGCCTGCTTGCCCTCGGAGTACGCGACAATAGTCCTCATGGTGGACAGCCCTCCTGCCGTCGGCCGGCGGCCACTCCAACGCACTTCGGCGTGCCACTCGTTAACACAAGCGATCCAGCTCACGCAGAATACTGTCACTCCGGCCAATAAAAACTTTGTTACGCGTACAAACTTTCTCGCGGAACACGGCATTGCGAGCGGTGTTCAATCCATTTGAATTTCGAACGTCGTTTGCCGTCCGCTACGAGTCGCACGGGGTGCGTCCGCGGCGTGACGCGGCCGGGGTGTCGCGGACGAGCGCCGGGCGCATGTGCTCGCTGCGCGCTACCATGGCGGACTGCCGTCGATCAGCTGATAGCATATCAACAATGCGTCCCTCGCGGCTAATCGTTCTAAACGTTGGCGGACGTGGAAATCTAGTTTCCTATACCAGTTTTGTACACTCAACTCTTCTTTCGCGCGCCGATAGAACGACACGAATGCACTTCTAAACATGACTGGTACCATATAAAAAGTTGTTGCAATCTCACACGGAACAAGACGTCTTATGGCGGCAACTACTGGACTCGGCTTATCTGATCGTGTGTTCGTTGCGTAAGATCGGTTATTAGGGACTGTTGAGACATTATTAAGTAGATTTGACGCTTCAGGCGTTCAATATGTTACCACGGTTGGTTCATTTCCATAGCTGTCTTATTATTTTTTCCAATCAGATAACACGTTTGCATAGGATTTATGGTAACCCAAGTACCCAAATCGGAGACTGGGAGCATTAAGAATTAATGAAACGTAGTAATTATTACGGAACTTTTATCCATCAATTTCCAAAAAAAAAACGAGACACAAGTTTTCATATACGTGACATGAATCGGTACATATTTTATCAAATCACGCAATTATTGTTCTGTAAAATTTAGAATAACGTTATTATCACTTATAAATTCCATTCAACGGTAATTTAAAAAAATAAATAAAAAGCGCCTTCATGTAAAAAAAAATATATACCAGATAAATCAAGCGGTCCTGGATTCAAATCTATGGTCATGTATCATTAAATTTTTCTACCTAAATATCCTATATAATTAAAGTTGCTCGGAATATGGCCATGTGACTGGTACATGACATTACGCTTCTCACTTAGTCCACAGATGAAACGCAAATGTAACTGGTGAAATCTGAAATTGTGCTCCACTTCTCGACCTACCCCTTCGACTATTACCAACGTGATGTGATGTTCCTTACTATATAGTATTACACATTTAGACATTAGCGATCAGTGTGTTGGATTATTTACTTACCCGTTTGTTTTATACAAGTCCACCTCCGTCCGACCTGAGTCCTTTGACGTCGATAAGCTTTGCTACTTTGTTACTTTGATCAACTGAACAATGGTTCCTGCTACAAGCGTAGTCCCACTGTAATCGAAATTCGATCGTAATTTATTAAATTGCGGTCCTTATTGCAGTTCAAAAACATCGTGTGACGATGTAATACAAAGATTTCTCTTGACGTACATATACATATATGGACTGTCATATATTAATATGTTATACTTTTCACATACATATCGATATGTTTACTGGAACACGTGTTTTTGTTTGTATAAAGGATTTAGATACCAACTAGGATTGTACGATGACTAAAGAGACAGGTCAGATCTAATATTGCAGCAATATTACATTATCATACCCTTCAACCGCACAGAGCTTAGTTCTTTTTTAATTCTTATTGGTTACCAGCATGTTGTGTGGTTTGTAAACTATCCGTTTGTCCACGAGTCACTTACTTAACGGACCGTTCCACCGTAATCAGGGATGCATTAGTTGTAACTGGTAGTACGGTGAGTGTCTCAGAGATAAGATCTACGTGCTTTTTAATACACAACACCATTTGCCAGCTGGACAGCTACATTTGTAGTCATACTTTTGATTTCTATTTTTGAATTTTAATTTTCTTTAGCCCTTTTAGATATATCCATCATTTTGAAACGTATATTATAATTATACTAAATAATTATAGTTTAGCATACGCATATGTATGTGTTATTTTGAAGTCCTAGTTTCAAATCTCAGGTCTAAAGTTTTTAGTTTGGGATTTGAGGTCTGGAATTGTGTCCGGCGTGTGACAATAGGCGCACCACCTATTCTATAATGGAATATAAGGGTAATTAATGATATTTTTGGATTGTACTACACTATTTTGTCTACATCTTCTACATCTTCGGCGATTACGGGTGTGATTTTACGTTATCTAAATTTACGACACGTTTCGTAGATCATATCCGCCTATTGCCATCCGATAGTCGTTCTCGCCTATGGCCAATTTTACGAGCCAATTTCACCATCACTGCGGGTCACTCGTAAAAGATTATTCGGCATTAACTTGGAGATTTGTGCGACGTACTTCAGTTACACGCTGCAATAAGATATAAGCAAACAAAACAACAATACACACACACATCTCGTACTTGAACAGATTACTGCCAATTACTACGGCGTTCGGTGTAACCGTGGGGTTCTTTATAAATCATTGAATGTTACCGTACATTTATTGACCGGGCAATGGGACTTATTTCAAGCTATTCAGGTGCGTTCACCGGCTGCGACATAAGCGCGGCTAAGTCGCCAGTTTATCGGCCGTTCGATGGACATACAGTGTGATAAATTTTATTATCATACGCTTTGTATATTGGTCTGATTAGCGGCCACTGGTATAACTTGTTTTAAGCTAACTTATAAATATACACGTTTACAGCTCGTACTTAGACTTGGTGTGTACTTAGTTTATATATATATATATATTTTTTGTTTCATGGAGCCGTCGTGGGAAAATTATATCTCCAACCAGCTTCTTGATGCCCACTGAGATTGTATATGGCGCCTCGGTGGCAGACGCTATAGTTATAAATATTTTTATTTCGCGTTATTGATTCTTGTTTGTTATGTATTGCGTATTATATTGATAATTTTTATATATTGTTGTTTATTAATTATGATGTTATGTTTTATTTACTAGCCGTTTGGATCAGTGAGTTATTCTGGCGGTTTAGTCTCGTGTAGTCGGTTCGATCATGCACTAAAAAATATTTGTATGATAGGTAAGGTATTTTTATGATAGGTAGTAAATAAACACTAATTGACTGTCAAACATACCCACACACACGCACATAGGTGCGGATACTTCAATTACATGTTATTTGTTATCCTTGGTCGAATTTTATGTTTGTTTTTTTTCTTTTAATATTTCAGGTAGCTTTTTACGCTTACTCTTGCTCATCTACCTGCTCATCACCTGAGTGTGAGCGGATCAAAAATTTTCATACTTTTTTTTATTATGTTACAATATAAGTATATAATAATAATATACTTTATTGTACACGAAAATAATCAAAAATAAAAAGTTAAGAAATACAGAACATTAAAAGTAAAAATGTATTAAATAGGTTTTTGAATAGGCATAAAAAATTACAAGTATATAGATATATAGGTTATTAGCCACCTTCTACCAGCAATACAGGCTCTGCCTACGGGATCAAATAGCCGTGTTGGATATGTCCGTAGATAGCTATTGATATATATCTTTTGAATATTTTTCCATCTTTAGCTTCAATTCTGTTCGAGTTGTATGTGTATCCTTGTCTACCGGCCGTATTCCTGTCTACTCCACCTAGTCTGTGGTCCTTACATGATGGACAGATAACAATTAACGATGCCTATATAGAAATTTTATTAAAATAAATATTATAGTAATAATTATAAAATGTAATATATATTTGAATATGCATACATTGGCTATTATGGTAAGCTTAAAAAACAATTTTTAATGATGCGTGTAAAATGTTCATTAAATAGAAAATAAGTTTTATAACTATAATATATTTGTATCGTGATAAGTTTAGGTAAAGGTAGTTTAGGTAAGGTAAAGGTAATCGGTAAAACGCAGCAGTGTTTTATACGCCATTGCCTACCACTTCAAGGATTGTAGGCGTAATGTTACATTACAAATATATCGAAACTTGTTTAATTATATTTTTATACCTACATGTTGAACAATTAAGCGTAACCCAATACAAGTACTTATCCTGCGTGGGATTCGAACCCACGACGCCTAGTTCAGCAGTCAGACTCGCAGACCACAGACAAAAACAATAAATAAACAATTCTTTTCCTTTTCTAAGCCACGTCCTCGGTGTAGACACGTATTCAACTTATACATATATAGAGCCCTAATGTGCACACAAGTACAGAATCTAAATTCATCATTCTCATATCTGCCAGATCTTATCTGTGCCCACATTAATACTTCTCTGCTGTTTCTGTTTAACATATGTGACCGAGAAAAGAAGTTAAAAATACACACTTGGCGTAAATGTGAGATAGATTTTAAAGAAATCACAGGCGAAGCTATAATATATATATTATAGTATAGTTT
The DNA here is from genome assembly GCA_018245875.1 of Mysoria ambigua. Taxonomy (NCBI): domain Eukaryota; kingdom Metazoa; phylum Arthropoda; class Insecta; order Lepidoptera; family Hesperiidae; genus Mysoria; species Mysoria ambigua. The sequence goes on from DWEI01000563.1 coordinate 6,288, forward strand.
ACGATGATATTACATTATAGATTTAAAGTATTTTCTATTGTATTAACGATCCACTGGCAGCGATACAAATAGCTACAAAATTACATAATCAAAACATGTGGAAAGATATAACGTATCTTCACGCCTGTAGTTCCCGTAGAGGTATGCAGAGGAATGCAGAATACTCTCACGTTTCACCGGTCACGTTGATGTCGTCACAGTTACGGCGGTGAGCCGATTGCCATACACCGGGCACATGTCCGAACCACTACTGGAAAATGTACATTGGAAAATTTTGTAGTGTTTGACCCGGGAATCGAACGGGCGACGACCCGATCGGCAGTCGCACTTGCAACCGACACGACAAACGAGGCAGTCAAAAAAGATATAGCAAAATATATCTCTGTATAACACTGCAAATACGTAAATTATAGCCTTGCATCTGCGACACTTTGCTATAGTAAAATATTGTAGTGATATATATTTATATCTATTATAGCTCTGTGTGAAGACCTTCATTCTATTGCATCCATTTCAGTGTTCGTTCTTTTATTGATATATTCAACATACAATGTTTTTTCTATAAATGGTGTTTGTGCAAAAAAAGTGAAGCCTACACAAAGAACGTGCCAGCTTTGTGGCCTACGGTACCGAGGCGTCCGTCTGTGTGTGGAAGATTTTATTTTTTAGCGTAACTTGAGGTAAGTTTTAAGTATTCATTTTGTTTGCTTCGTATTTTACTCTCTTATTATTTATGTTTTTTATGTTTTACGTCGGCATGAACCTTGTGGTAGTTAGATGTATTTCTTTAAATGGCAATATGTATTAAGAATTTTTAAAATGCAAGACTTTTATATATTTTCAACACTAACTGTTCACAAATCTATAGTATTATCATTTGATGTATACGCCAAATGATAATAGTGATAGCATCTATAAACACTTTAATTTTGTACAAAATATTCATTTCTCATTCCGTCAATAAATTTGAGCGCATTCTATAATGTTCTTGCGTATATGCTCTCCGCCTCACACAACTCAATACACATATTGTAATGTTACAATGTCGTAGATTCTCAAACCGATAAGCAACCCAACTCAAACACACAGAAGTGACGCCACAGTTCATAAATATCAGCGGACAATTTAATAAACACATCAAGACTTAAACGCTTTCTCAATAGCTCCAGATTACATCGGTCGGTGGTATTAATTTGATCAGTAATATGGCTACATTTTTATATAATTGCGGGCCATATCGGCGGGGCCACTGTTGCCAGACATGCGATGTATGAACGCTTGATACACTTTTGATTATGAAATGAAGTTATTTAAAAGTGCGATTGAAGAGAGACTTGGTTTCGTTCAGTCATGACTTCTTCATGTGGTTTTTTTTTTCAAACACGTCATCGGCGATCAGATGTTTCCAGCGTATAGTGGGGTTTGGTTCTCACTGATTATTCCATGAGAGCATTGGCGTGTTAATGAGATAAAAAAAATAATTGAAAAATGCTGGTCTAATGCATAACCTGAATTGTCATAAAATAAAATAAAATAAAATGTTCTAAAATAAAATCCGTTAACGCCATTGCTGTTATAATAAGTTTACCTTATTTTTGTAATAATTATAAAATCTTGTCTATGACGCAAAATTATTTCAAATTCTTACCGATTAAAAAGAATAGACAATATCAGGACATTTTAAAAAACAGGATATTATATTCTGCCAGAGGCTAAATGTTTGAGGTCCGCCTAGGTTGGTGGGCTAGTGTGTAATTAACATATGTAGTTTTAACCAGCGGTGGCTACAATTTAAACTTTAATGTCATATTTAATTTATGAACCCCAGATTAACATGTACGTAAAGACAAACATTGCTTATTTTTGGTTTAGTCAGTTAGTGAATAATTTAACCATTTGTTTTGTGTCCACTGGTACAACATGCCCGTTCTGAGAGTTTAATAAAAAATATATCTTATGTGTAGACATAAGATGTATTACCTTGAAATATTACCTTGTAGACGTAGGTCTACAAGGTAATATTTATTGTTGAATGTTAGGCGATGTTTATTTATATATATCCAAATAAAATAATGATTAACATTAGACGAATCACTGTGTTGGTGAACTTTAGTTTCTAAGTTTTAATATCGTAAAAATAGTGATTTGTTCATCAATATGAAATAAAAACAGATACACTTATAAAGTTTTATTTTTCCAAAAAGATTTCGATATACGTTCAGTGTTTTAGAAATTTAAAATTGGAATTTCTAAACTGTTCCTTGTTAACAAGCGCTCAAATATTTTTTATCCTCCTAGAAAGCTAACTTGACAAGCGTGGCTGACCGCTACGCTGACCTGCCCAACATTGGTAAACGTGTGTGAAAAGTTTTTGACAAGCATAATTATAATAGTGACGTCACTGGGCGTTATTATAAGACTAATATATGAACACTATTTTTACATTACTGCCTGTACATTAACTCCGCTGTAACCTAACATTACATGTTACTTAGCTTCTTGCTCACAAAATGGAGGATATTAAGATGATGTAGAGTTTTCTGAGTGACTGTGTAATATTAAATCAACAAAACTATAAAAAACAACATACAACAACGATTTACTAAACACAAAACATCGATGATTCTGATGAAGCGTAAAATTGTTTCCTGTGACCAATTCCAACCAGTTCCCACAACTAGCCGTCGATTGTTGGAAGAAAAAAGTTTAATTGCACATTTTGTGGTTTCCTTTTGGTTGTGTTCTTCACAAATGGCTAACTCTATAGATTATAAAGCTGTGTTTTAATTTATTTACAGAATTGTCATTGTTTTATGCGCAAATTCAAATATTATTTACAGCTTTAAGGATAAAAACATCGCTGACGAACACTACAGGGATATTTATATACACTGTAGTATACGGATTTTTATTTATTCCCTTAAATACTATAATTATACTATCACGCCGAGTCTCTAGTGGGGCGTATAGGGAGTCTCGACTATACCATCTCTAATTATCTCTATCGTAGCACTTCTTGTCTCTAAGACAAGAAGTGCTTCGTCTACATTCGCCTTCCTCTTCCTATATATACTGACACCAGTTCTTCGGCCTTACTAACCATCAGCCAGTATCTTGCCAATAAGTTAAGACAACAATTTAGAATCTTGAATTAAAATAGACACTTTCTCGTGTAATGGTTCTCACGTAATGGCGAACCCAATGACAGACTTTAACGATCGTCTTGACGACGCGAGCCGACCGTTTTCATTAGCCGCGCGAATGGTCATTCAACGGATACCGGGTTCGATTCTGTTCAGAAATAGAAGGGTGAAGATATTGACACAACATAAATATAATAATAATTGATATTGCACATCGATACAAAATGAGTGAGCCTATAGCCATGCATCGGACACAAATCTAGACCCCGAACCAACACTACAAAAAAAATTGTAGTGTTCGACCCGGGATGCGAACCCGGGACCTTCCGATCGGCAACCGTACGCAGTTTTATATATTGTTATGTCACATCTAATTCATTTTCATGTTGTTTCATAATCTTTAATAGATTAAAATGCTGAAGTTCTTGTACAGCGTTGCTCTTTTGGCAAACGTCATGGTCATCATGATTGATGGCTCGTTGTACCAAACGCCGTCATTTGTCCCTGATTCCTCCTAAAAGGAACGATCCAGAACCTTCTTTATTTAGTTTATCGACTGCATCGCGGGTTTCTCGAGAAACTATGTGTTTTTCACCATGACTTCATATAGTTATATATATAGTGTTATATACTATGACGTAAATATCTTTATATACTTTAATAGTTAACTAATTATCGTTATATTTTCTTACCGTAACAGCATGGTATTTGTACTTATGTGGCAAGCTATCACGTTACCTCTTCCCAATGTGTCGAACATTCTAGAAAGCAGTAAGAAGATATAAAGATTGTAAACGAAGCCGGTCGTTCTTTTGTTTTAATAAACAGATGCAGTGGGCGTTTTTTTATTGTATTCTAAGACGTTAATAACATTACTTATATAGTTACAGTATTTGTAATAAAAATTATTAGTACCTACATATATATATTAATAATGAATGTCATCAAGCGATTAACATATTTAGTGCCAACTTTGTACTCAATTAATGGCTACAGCACTAAGCGGAGATATACCGCTTCGAGTCTGTGGTGCTTGAATTTCGAAACAAACAATACTTAACAATGCCTAACTATGCGTATGAAGTTTCATTCCGTTGTAGTCCAAAATTTCCCAAGTGTTCAAAGATTTATCCATACGCGCCGTGTGAATGTTTAGTGTTAAGTTTTCTCTGGTCTTCGTAAATGCAGTATCTCAGCGCTGCGTGCGATCTATTGTGCGAGGTTTACTTGTTAGTCTGAATAAAGTTAGCTAGAGCTCCGTCCGGACGTAAACATGACGAATAGAACAATAGCAATAAATCAATGTCGGGACGAAGCTGTGTATACTCCATCTATATTCAGTCGTCTATTGTAGTCTCGTCTAGCCCTGAGCTGCTGTTCAATCTCCGCTCTAACACAATACTTATTGCGAGCTTATTTATTTACATGTCTACGGCTGGTGTTGCAATAAGCATGGCATTCACTATTGAAATGCGGGCTTTATCGAGCCGCGCGCATCTCTTTCGTTAGCCGCACGCGCACCGGCCGCGCCGAGTATTGAACCCACTATCGGCGTTAGAGAGCCAACAGCCCGCCACGAAGTACACAAACCCGCTTTATTTATGCCCCTCGTGCTAAAATACGCCCTTAATAAAATATAAACGCAATCGCCAGGCCAAGGAAGTGCGGTCACGAGCTTTCTGCGAAGCAATTATGTGCTCGTATGTGTGAAAGTTGGAATACGAATAGGCTGTTAGCTCATTAGGCTTCTTTGTAATCATTGTTTATTTGTTTGAAATATACACGCGCCCGTAATTGCCTTTTAGGTGTCCGCTTGAAATTTCTATTTTGCTCGTTCGCTTTTTATTGCGCGCGGTGAGTATTCCTTTGGCGTATTGAAAAAGAAGTAAAAGATTTAACAATACGCAATATAATTCGGTAGTTTGTAAAGATAAGATGGCAAGTCGATGCGTTGTTTCGACTTTATTTGCGGGCAATTTTAAAATAAGAACGCTCATAAACAGTACGAGTATCCGAGCCACGTTACAGGGCAATGGTGGTTTAAAGAGAAAATGCCCTGTGGTCAGTATAAATTGAATTTACAAAGCGTTATTGAGTGGTCGTTATACTGATCAATGAATGCACGTACACTGGAACAGATTTTTAAACTTATTCCGCTCTGGTCTAAAAATAATACTTGTCATAAATTTTTTTAACGTTTGCTCTAATTCACGTGCTCATTCTGCCACTGTTCGTTTATTAATATTTTGTGATAAATATAAATAAACGAATTTCCTGTTCGTATTCACGGTTTACAATCAATTTCTATGGTATAGAAAATATTCGGCGAGAATAAGCAATTGCAATCTAGATTATGCATTTTTCACAATAACTACACATTTGCGTAATAGCTTACTTACTGTATTAATGTTATTGATCAAAGCATGCAGCGCGAACGATATACCTATATTTTTTTTTATTTTTCTTTCGTACTTATATCACTTATTATTAGTTTAAAAATAATGTGAATTTGACTTCAAATATTTACAGAATTATTGAACGAAAACATTGAATTATAAGATTACGATGTTGTAAATTACAATTCCAATGCACTAATTAAAATATATACTATGAAATGTATGCTACCATGATATACATTCAGTGGACGTTAAACGGATCTAAACTTACGAATGTTGCGTATAAGACGGGTAATGAATACAAAAGAGTTGTACCTATATTTAAAAAAGTCTTACGAATCTACATCTTACGAAATCATCCGGTCAAAATTTTCCTTTGTTAAAATCTGGTAAAGTGCAAGCGGAGTTTCAAAGTGGTGTGGATCTTTTTTAATTCGCATCTCGGTTGCAATCTCGATATGCCAATTTGCGACGCGCCCGATGCCCGCGACACGCCCGCGCCGCCCCGGCGGTAGCTCCTTGTTCCGGTCACTGTCCACTCGCAAGCTGTATGAGAATGCCTGCAAAGGTGTGACCATGCTGTGCTCGTACGGAGTCCGCCTTTAACGTGAATCGATCAAACTGACGCAAACGCCGTCGAATTTTCTATCTTATTAGACTTTACATTAGGTCTCTTGCAGTGTCGGCAGTAAGTGTCGAGTGATAAATATCTCCATTCGAATAAAGTTGACATACTGCGTATCTCCATAATTTTATTAGCGCCCGCCGGTCTCTGAAGACCTCTGTGTCCTAGTAAAATTAAAAGGTAACTAAGCCTTTTTACATTTGGGGATGTACGAGTAGATTGGAATCCTGGCCCCTACAATTGTATGAAGGCTAGATATTGTAAGATATTACTGAGTCAGTAAAAGAGTTTCCAACATCGATCGATGTTCTTCAATCTCTATCAGGGCCGTATGGCAATTTGTTTAATGTCTTACAGATGAAATAAAATAAATGCTTGTTGCATGAGATTTTTACAAGTCGAAACCGAATAAGAAACAACAGTTTGGTTGAGCCTTAACGTATTAAATCGAGTTTAAACGAATTAAGCCACGTCGCTCATCTGTCAAGAATATACATCGTTCCTTGTGTATTTATTGCCATACTTCAACACGTAATTGTAGTATTTATTTGTAATGGCCTCCCCTCGGCTTCTTTTCGAGGATAATGTGAATTGTTCCGAGTCTTTGCTTGATAAAGTTCATCGCTGGCTGGTCGATATATCGATTGTCGATTGTTTTTAATGTCAAATCAAATCGTGAACTGCGACAACTTGAAACTTGCAGCTGTAGTAGTGGTAGAAGGTAAACGTAACTTGAAGAATTTTTGCAAAATCGTCTGAGAATATTTATAGTAATTTAATAAATGTGAATCCGCAATATGACTAATGTAACTTTTATGCATATTAAATATGTAATACTAATAATTTTGTTTACTAAATTATTGGTAAAAATTACGTATGGAATAAAGTTTAATCGTTATTATTTACACCTGTAAAAATCGTGATAAACGTTTATAAATTGAACCTGTTGTATTTAAATTTACTTGCAACACAAAAAATAACGAGTACCTAATCGATCGAGTGCTTTGCGAGCGCGACTGCCCGGCGAGAGGACCTGGGTTCTATGTCCGGGTCGGTTACTGTTCGGTGTTTTGAATTTGAAATTCTTAATAGTAGCTCGGAGTCTGGATTCGTTTCTGGAGTATAGCAGTAGGCTCATTTCTGCAATGCTTCGATATTCTATTTCCATTCTATTTCTTGATGGAACGTTGGACTGTACTTCACTCCCCTGCCTGCCTCCTTGGGGATAGCAGGTATTGTATTACGTTTATATGGTTTAATAATTAGTTACTTAAATTCGTTTGAGCACAAAACTTGACAATGTGGTATTAGGTAAATCAAATTTCGAATATGCAAGATTTTGAAAGACATTAAAATGTATTTTCACACGTACATACAATATAATCCAAATTCCAGTTCGCTCGATTCTGTTCAACGGGCGCGGCGGTGTGAGAGCGGAACTATTAGGTGCTTGGTATTATTTATTCTGCGTCGTTGTGCAGCGTTCGTACGAGTATGTCGGCGACGATTTCCACGGTGTGCCTTGAGTCAGTTCGCACGGACGCGGGCGCCGGCAAGTGAACACGGTGGGAACGCATATGCAAATGTCGATGCATGTTAGAGCGTCGCATGCAAATGTCATGATATTTTACACGCTGCGACATTGTTATTGTAATCGCCGTTATGCGAAAATCGTCCACCTTCGCACACGGCCGCATAAGAATTAATGAACACTTCGACTCAAATGATGGCGACGTTAAACATTGCATGTTTTTGTTTTCTTTTTTTTTAAATAAATGGTAAAGGGAATGATGAAGTTTATTTTGAAAATTACTTGGTCTATATACAAATTAAGTGGTTCGCGGGATTATTATTCTTGTGCTGTCAATATGTTCGAAATAAAAAGTCGATTTGCAAGAGGCAGCGAGCAAAAACCGGGGCAATTTTCGTTTCGTTAAGATGATGGATGCGGTAGGAAATCTTCATAATGTTCCCGAACGGCGGGTAATCAAGTTAAGTACGGGTAGCTTCTATACGATGAGCAAAAACTTACATTGTGTGTCGTCTGATCAAACAGGATTGTATACGAGCAATTTTAATTATGAAATAAATGTTTATTAATGAACATTGTCTGCTTCGTTGGTGTGTTGGTTGCGAGCGCGCCTGCCGATCGGGAAGGTCTGAATCCAAATCCCAGGTCGCTATTAGATTTTTATAATTTAGATTTACTATTTGTCGCTCAGAGTATGGATTTGTGCCCTGTGTATGTATAGCAATGGGCTCACCATCTATTCCATAGTGTGACGTAAACGTAACTGGTGGCACTTGGGAGTGTACTCCTCTGGCTACCTCCCCAGGGATTACGGGCGTAATGTTTTGTTCTATAAGGAATGTTTTTTTAAAGTTACGTTTTAAAAGATTTTTTTTTTGTATTAGAAATAGATTAAATTAAAAAAACTTTTCTTGTTTTATAATAACGTATATATAAACATGTAGTCATTTTTCAAATATTAGGTAATACTTTATGAGAAAAAAAAAAAATAATATTCTTACTTCAAATTTTAATTACTGTAGAATTTTGACCACTGCTGAACTATTACTATACGCGTATAAAAGATAAACAAAAACCAATCCATATTGTCTGATCTCAAGTTTGGAACAGTCAAAATATTGAAACGCCGTAGACCAGCCACCGATCGATACACACGAGTGACGCGTCCTCTGATTGACGGGGCCGATAATAACATGTGCTCTTTTAATATTGTGTATGCTCAGTGTTTTTTTGTGTATACTCGTACAGCTCTAAATTACAAAATACAGAGTTCGAATATGCATAGAACTGTCTTAATTAAATTCCATGTAGAGCAGGAAATCTGTAGTTAGAAACGCTTAGTTAGAGATCTGTAGTTAGAAATCTGTAGTTAGATAGCTGTAGTCAGAAAAGTCGAGGATTTGTACCCATGACCTTTTGACGAAGCACTCACCGTAACTATTAATAAAGAAAATTATCACTGGTCAAAATACTAGTAACTAAATATTTCCTTGTTAGGGTTGAGAATATAAACGTAAAACGTAAGTTCACGCCTGTAATCCACAGAGGGGTAGGCAGAGGAATGCCGAACGTGCCAGAGGAATGCCACGTTTTACCGGTTACGTTTAGGTCCCACTATGTAATAGGTAGTAAGCCTATTGCCATGCATCGGGCACATATCCAGACTCCGAACCACTACTAGAAAATCTAAGTTAGAAAATTTTGTAGTCCCGATGTGCAGTCGCACTTGCAACCAACACGACCAACGAGACAGTGTAAACAAATGTATAAATGTGTCAAAAATATGTAATTTAACAGCCCTCTGGTTTCCATAACACGAGCTCCACTTGCCTTAAGTTCGTATGGAGATGTTCCGAGATATAAATACGACATCAAAAATCTCCAATGTTAGTATACGGCCAGTTAATGCGAGATGGAAAAATAACACAGCCCACATGAAATCCAACGACAGCAATCAAGTCCTCGGGTCCATACCGTACATGAGCGAACTGTAAAAACCCATATTATTGTTATTCCTTTAACCAATAAAGGCGGAATGCATATATATTTGTTATTATATGTCACATTATCTGAGCAACAGTTTTGAGTGTCTCCTCGCACCTACGCCTCGAGCAAAAGCATGTTCGTGTAAGCGTGGGCATTGCGCAGATGTTGTACACGAATAAATATACTCATAGATATGATATGTTTGTAAGTTTTATTAATGGTATTTGCATTAAATTATTTTACGTAATTCCTTATGACAAATATTCGTTTTCATTGCTTTTCGTATTAAATTGATCACGTCTTTTGTAACTTGAAATAACTAAGACTGGCTTGGAGTATGGATATTTATCTGGTGTACGACAGGATTCATATCTTGCTTCATAGAGGGTTCCATAACATAGTGAATTATGCGAGTGTAAGGCACCTCTCTGCCTACGCCTTCGGGGAAATACATCTTTATCTGATGTTATGTTGTTTTTGACTCGCTCGTGTGGTAGAAGCGGCGTGTAACTTCATACGGAGTTCGTGAAGGCGTATTACACTAATATAAGAAGGTAAATTGTGTATTTTCAATTCAGCAATATAAAACTTCAATACACGGGTGATGTAGGCGTATATACAATCTATATTTGCTCTTTTTTATCGTTTTGTTAAACGCTTGCGTTATCCTGTATAATTTTATTGACAGTTATAGGCAAAATCCTTTCAGAGGAGGCCTATGTTTGATAGTGGGTACAACTATGTAGGTTGAAGATGTTATATACAGGAAAACTAAACTTATCTAACTTATAAAATGAATTAAAAACAACCTAAATTCTTCCTTACTACTAAATAAAACCACATTCTAACATAAAACCTATAAAATCGAATCACTTTAAAAAATAGAATGAGCGCTTCATTGCATTAACGAACACGTAGCTGCTATTGTATAGAAAAAGTCGATTATGGACAATATTAAACACATCGCGCATTGCTGTAGGTAATGTTTGCAGGGACGTAGTCAAGCGGAGATTCACTTTAATATTCCTCTTTTGACTAGCATGTATTGCTTGTTCACGCGAGAATGAACCAGATGTCGTACAAAAACTTGCTTAGTTACGAGCGCCGGCAACATACATAGTTGCGCTTCATATTGACGAGGGCTTAGCGCGCGGCGATTTTCCATAGCGCATTGACGGCCTGTTCACGGGGCGTATTTTGATGGAGCGACTTCGTGTGGCGTGTATTTTGCTTGCATATGGTTTATTGTGTCTTCAATTGTCATTATTTATATGCAGTATTTGTCATACTTATTACTACTAATTTTGTAGATTCTTAATTTATTGCCTTTGATTTACCTATATAATGTGTCTGTGTATTATATTTTGCCAAATTTATATCTACCATTTCTAAAGCTTTTTCTACGCGAAAAGGTTGTTGAAGTAATTTCGTAGTCTTTTACCGGATTACCCTAGAGTGACCCATAAGCCGGGAAGCGATTACAGAAAGCCGAAAATCAATCAAGGAAATCCAGTTGAGATTGGGTGCTCTTTATTATTCTAGCTGATTGCTCTTTACCGAAGTAGTTCCGAATGCTTGATAACGACTTGATGTATTACTGAGAGAAAGCCTATCGATAATGAGAGTTGGATTGAACTAAATGTATTCGATTTGGATTGTTGAATTAATTTATCAAGTTTAGTTTAGTTACTAGTTTAGTTTAGTTGAGTTATTATAGTTTAGTTGAGTATAGTTGTTATTTTTATTTAGTTGAGTATAGTTGAGTTTAGTTGTTATTTATGTTTAGTTGAGTTTCGTTGTTAATTTAGTTTAGTTGAGTATCAATCAAAGACACCGTCAATATATCAAGTCGGGTCTGTTAGTGGCTAGACAGAAAATACGGAGTGCCAAATATATTCAAACCTACATACCTGTCGTGCTCCTTCTACATTTATCACAACCATCACTCTCTGTGTAAACGTTCGCCAGCTACTGGATCCAGACGGGCGAGTCTTCGTATCCTTTGACATTTGTGTCTGTCAATCAAGAGTCGAACAAATAAATAAACATGAGTAACTTTACTCTTAGTAATCATGTCACAAATTTACATTGTAATGGGTTAAATAAATAATCGAATCACGTAATGAAATTATTAGTTTGAATCGCGTGTGCGTTTTAGCGAATTATTGGAGTGAGTAGATTCGGTTGAATTTGGGGTTCTTTTATATGAGCTGCTATAGATCGCAGGTCGATCGTGCGTTTTCGGCTTTATTCGTAATTAATAGGTAATTGTTTATATTTGTAGCTTTCCTTCGTTTCTGCACGATTGCTATATGAATATAAATAATCGGCGTCGGTTGTGGTTATGTATGATAATTGCCGATAAATACAAAGAAGAAAATTTATCGCAACAAGTGATCGTAGTTACACTCAGATTGTATAAGAGTCATTATTACCATCATCAACCTAAGTCCACAGCTGGACCTTCTCCCTTCTGCCTTCTTCTATCGTTATTCTTCTATTCTTACTCTTATTTCCCCATGCGGGGCTTGGGGGTTGGTTAGTTACATTGCATAGAAATACTGTAAATGATTGTGTACAAGTTGTCTGACTTATGTATTAGCTACATAACAAAGCGACAAACTGGTCACTTGATGTGAAGTGGTCATGATCAAGCATTTGCGACACTAAAAGCAACTCCAGCGCGTTGCCAGTGCTATGTAGTCTGTTAACGAATCTATTCTATTTTTGAATTTATGCTGATTTCCAGCGAGTATGTAATCGCTGTTGTATGAGATAATTTGGCATACGTTACGTAATAGGGCGCGTTCAGTGCAACAGATATGTTTTAGCGGCTTATTATTAAAAACGGTTGACTAACAGGATCTCAGTGTACGGTAGCGCGCATTCGTCTGATGTGTTCACGCCCTTATATTTATCTTCATTGTGTTGATGCAAATTTATTGCGATCAGCTCGCAGCGTTTGGCAAAGAAAAGGAAATAGCACTTCCTTTAAGACTCACACTCTTTTGTCATGCGTCAGAATAGTAAATGTCTTAATACATTACGGGTGTGCCTCGCGTGAATGTTCGTCAGAATCTTTGTAAGCTTTAGTGTATGTTTTTCGCGTATATGTGCTAAAAAAACGCGCGTAAAATGATCTTGAATGTATTCAGTCGGGGAATTTCACTCTTGTTTGCGATAAGCGTTAAACATTTTATGCCTCCCCTCAGTACCTACCCGTTAAATACGAATTCCTTGAGGCCGTGTTTGTGAAGATACGATAGATTTGTCGATGCGTTTCAGGCCCTTTTTCTTTTTTCATCCGCGGACCGTCCCCTAGAGGGTCTTTATTCTCCGTCGGTTATATGGACTTTGTATTTACGTAAACCCAGCAGTTTAAGCTCTAGGGGAACGCTATTTTCCAAAATTGTTTTCGATGAATATTTTTCCTTGAAACTTATTGAAATGTTCATACGTTCTACACATCATATAAAATATATATCGGTTCAATGTAACAGAGAAGTAGACAAGTACAAAGAACGAATACTTTGGTTGATACCAAATAATTATTTGGTATAAACCAAAACCGGAACCAGAACCATTTTGGTATCCTTAAGTTCCCTGAAAACCGATTTTCCGCTGAAATTTAACCGCAACCGAATTTCCGCTCCTAGTCTAGTTTCATTCGTGACCGAAACCGAAGTTATATCGGTTTTAAATCGTTACAATTGCTTGTAATATCCAACTGAATCTAGATGTATCGCAGATCGAGCCAGTAAGGCATTCCGCATGCAATAAATAATACAATATGGACGCATATGATACCCTTGCATGATTTAGATGACAACGAAAGTCAATTACTCACTCCTCTGGCTATTTCCATTAAAATTTAATTGATTTCGCACGTAATAATTTTTGCTCGTGCTCCTGTTATAATCGTTTTTGCGAACAATTTCGTTATTGATATTGATCGCTGGATTCTTTTTATTTCATTAAGGTGTACGACTGCTACTAAGATTTTATTCCATTTTTAAATGCTTTATAAGAGGTAAACTCTCTTTTCTATGAACCATGGGGTGCTTTATATTTGTAAACAGACAAGTCATTATGAATGTGTAAATTTGCAGTACCATTTTTTTTATATTTAACGTTTTTTAAATAAATTCTTTGCACATTGTAAGAGTTCGTTTCCTCTTGAGCGACTCTTGTTCATTTTTAATGAGTTTATAATAGAAGATAAGTATATGCATCTGTTTACATATTTAAAATTGTTTTGATCAGATATAAATTTAAACATCAATACGGTAGAAGAACAAAGAGTCTTTTTTATTATATATATATATTTTTTGCAAAGAGACTCAAGTACCTACTTGTACCAAACAGTTATATAAAAAAACTTAGTTTAAAATAAATCCACATATGATAAAATTGCTGTATGTCACATTATTAAAATTATAAAATTATTATCATTACCAAACCATTTTACATCAGGGCCGTTTTCTCAAGCGGATCAAATGTAGTGATTGGACAATGCATGAAATGATTCGATTGGCTCGCGCGCTGTGATCCCATACATCATCGCAGCGCTGATAGCCGCGCACGCGCTACACGCCGCAAAACGCCTCGGCTTATATCCCCTGTAAAATAGAAAGTGCTCGACCATTCAGCTGTCCCACACTGATAAATTGCTGTCGATTTGCATATAAAGGCACAGTAAAAGAAATTAAATTCCAATGTCTAATTTTGTTCTCGCGGAGCCCTTTTAGGGGTGTAGAGAGCTAAGCCACAGACACTAAGCACGCCTCGCTTTACACAAGGAAATCGTGGAAGTGGATAAAGCCTTTTTTAATATAAGCATAAGAGGGAATATGAAATCATACTTCTTAGATTTTGCTAAATGTTAATAAGTATTGGTAATTATTAATCACTATTAATAATTATTAATAAAAATTAATTTATAATTTTCGATTTTAAACGTCCGTGTTTATTTATTTATTTTTATTTATTTATTTATTATAATTGCACCAACAAAGTCAACACTGTTACATATAAAAAAGAGACAATGGACATATAA
>DWEI01000564.1:0-21013 GCA_018245875.1 Mysoria ambigua
AACGTAACCGGTGAATCGTGGGAATGTTTTGCATTCCTCTGCCTACCCCTTGGGGGATTACAGGCGTGAAGTTACGTACGTTTATTTTCCATTGAATTGATTCAGAAAAATTATTTTATAGAAAATGAAGTTAATAAATAAATTACAAATAATTTAATTTGGAATAATTGTAAACGATTGAATGTGATGAAACCAACCTTTTACATTTTTGTTTTGTATTATATTTTTGTAATTAGATTCTTTTAATAGATTTACATTGTTACTTGATTTTTTTTGTCAATATTAATAACAACTCCTATTAATATTGTCAAAAAATAAAATAAAATGTTAGAGCAATCGTTTCGGTAAATATAGTTTTTTTTTGGTTTTTATTATCCTTCACTCAAATGACATGACGTACTGAGCTTAAAATTGAATTATTAATATCACTTAATAGCATTGCAAAAGTTACTTCAAATTTTGACACCCTTCGGTTCTTTTAACTCGAACTCGACTGGAGATTATTATAAAAGAGCCTTCATGAAAAATGTACAGCCGACTGTCCGTGCACAGATGCCTACTGCTCTTATACAAACAGTGACTGTAGCAAATTCCCAAAAGCTGTCAGAACTTTCTCAACCCTTCAAGGGAACAGTTCGGAGTTTTGTAAGAACATGAGCCTTATGTTAATGTATAAACTTAGTAACAGCGTTTACGTGACACGACAGTGAAGGCCACTCGCTCGCGGCGGTGGGTCGACACATTCATGCGACCCATTAATAATTATAATCGACCACGCTGTCCCCTCACGCGGCGAACTCGTGCACTCACATTAGAGGTGATTAAAAATAATTGAACATCCGCCTAAGTGTCTAAGTTCAGCGAGTCTTTGCTCGATGATGACAAAGACATCGCACCTTTAAACGCCTTATTAAGGATGTCTCTAGAAAGAACACTGAGGAATTAAAGAGTAGTAAGAGGGTAATTCTACAGATTTTCATTAACTTAACTTTATACTTATTTGTCATGGAAATATTAAATGTTTGTTCTAGATTGTCAGTGTTAAGTCAAGTTTTAAATGTAAAGCCCATTGGTGGAACGTTCTGCGGATTAGTTTATTGTAGTTATTTCAGATAGATTCAAATGATTTTCATTTGAATTTCAATCCAAATGAAATTGAAACCATAACAATTGAGATGACGCAATAAAATTTACGATTTTTATCTATTTTAATTTAAGTTTGATTTTTTACACTTTGTATCCAACCGCTACCGTTACAGTGTTGTAGTATTGAATTTTATTTAATTTTTAAAAGTAGGTACACATATCGACATTACCAGGGATTCCTATCACAAAACCATTTAAATTTTAAATATGAATTAGACTGACCCTTTCAACACTTCCAGTCTATTGTTTAAATTCGAGCGGTTTAAATTTTAATGTACGCATCTTCCATTAGGCGCGCACAAAGGCTCGATTCATCCGGTGAGAATAAAACAAAGCAACGTATTCCGGTCGCCGAGTCTCAGAGCTCCGATGAGAATCTGGTACTCCCAGAATAAGGAATTAGTCTCACAGCTGGCAGGTAACAGGTCAATCGTTATATCGGTGTATATTGGAATGGACGAGAATAAACTATTTAGAGAGCGCGAACGATTAGCAATAAATATAATTCCGGGTATCAATCTTGATAATACATAGAATGTTTTTGAAATAACTCCGTTAATAATATAGAGAAATAAAAAACGTTTGGCAATTGTAACATTCATGTGTCTATACATCTACGTCATATTACCACTTTGCTGACTGGTGACGAGTTAACTCGTCATTGCATTTTCATTATCTATTTTAATTTACTACACTTAGGGAGATATTGAATATTGCATAAACATCCATTTTTAGGATATTAAAAAATCAGTTATTTTTTCTTCTTTCCGATTTCTTCTGATTTCCATTTTATCTGTTGCAATGATGAATAAAAAACGCGTAGCGTTAAGCTACTTTTTAGTTTTCAAAACGAAAACGTTCGCAGCTAACTGCTTGTGGTGGAACAGTACATGGGGTGTTTCCCCACATGAATGCGGATAACATTGAGACAACAATCGCTTCGGGTCCGGTTATTTCGTTGAGAATGAAGGTGTTCTTACAGTTTTGTGTTTCCAACATTAATATATGTACTTGGAAAGTTATTTAGTACATACACTCTTCTATATTCACTCTTTGCAAATAATAACATTAAATAATCGAATAATTCTGACTATATTAGATATATTTTTTGTAAGGCATTCGTGTCACCGTCTCTTATTACTTCCGTAGAGCAGCGTGTTACCGTTGACCTAGAGTATATCAATAATTTTCTTTGTCAATTCGACGCCCTAGGGCTGACTCCATATTGCCGTCGATATTTACTTATCCTTCCTAGCTCTTGAATGGACGTGATTTACTAAGACAAATTTGGGTACAAATACAGAGTATTTTATATAATTTAGTTGTAGAGTAATGTATATAATTCAGTTGGGAAACCTTATTGCAGTACTTGGTATAGAGATACCAAGTACTGCAATTTAAATAGTGATAAGAAATCTCAGATTTTTCTTTTAGGAATTGGCGTATCTGATTATAATTATGGGCATATTGAATTACCTTTTATAGTACATAGCAAGATACCTAAAGCATATGTAGATAGGCAAAGGAAATTACGCGACGCTATTATTTCTATCAATACCGTTAACAAACTAGTATATATATGGAAGCAGTAAGATTTTAGTCCTCATGGAAAATCTCAAGATATCTTAACATCCATTAACTACAGTTACTCGAACGGTAACGACAAAGAACTTCTCTGAATAGTTTTTTACTTATGGGCACGTCATAAACAGTTTATTTTTTGTCCGCCTGTACATAGTAATCTGCATGGACTTTTAAAATGTATTAAAAAGAGCCATCAAATATCACTATTTTAATTCATACAAAAAGCCCTAAAGCGTGAAAACGATCTGAAATTCAACTCTTCCCTTTTGCAGTATTACAGTTTGAATTATATCTAGATGAATATCAAATGGCTTTTAATTTTTGTATACCAAACATACGAGTTTGAGTTCAGTAAGATGTTAAATGAAATATAAAATACGTACGTTTGCTGTATATATGTATGTATGTATGTTGATGTGGACCTCTGTGCGCTTTCATTAATCTTGTCTAGAGACTGGGTTACAGGGCATTGACTGCAAAAGCAAGATCTTAAAATGAAATAATAAAACTTTGGTAAGCGAACAGCGAAGAAAAAATGAATGTAATATAATTAGCCCTTTTCATTTAGATAAGTACATTTACTTTGGAGTAAAATTTCATAATACTGTAAAATATGGACAAATCAAAACACATAAAATATCTTGTTAATGAATTAATTATTATTATGACGCCAAATTTTATGATGCCATCATATTTAAAGTTAATAGAATATAAATATAAGCGCCAGATCCATTCCGAGGTAGGTCGTAAACTTTAAAAGTATACGGGTTTAATAAACTACACGCATTGATTATACAAAAAATCGCTTGTCTTCAAACCATGCTGTAAGAACCATATGAAAATTGAAAAGCAGAACATAGTAATAAAAAATGACTATTGTAAATATTACATTGTAATTAATTTGTGGCCAGTATATGGCAATAGGCTCACCAAAGATTCCATAGTGATTCGTAAACGTGACTGGTTAAGCGTGGTAGTGTTCTACATTCTTCTGCTTACCTTATCAGGTATAAAAGCACGATGATGTATTCTTTTGCTATAACTATTGTATTTGTTTTCATTGTAATTAATTGCACTAATTGTCGTCGTGTCGTTTTTTATATTCATATGCGAATATCCTGTGATACTCTTGTGATGCTCTTCGCTGTACCATCGTTTCCGGAAAACACAACGCCACGATCGAAACACGATAACGACAAGGCGCAAAATAAGGCGAAATGAAATAACAATGTTCGTTACCGTAAGGAGCGAATTATTTTCAATCCGATCCGCTGCCGACTGAAGACGACGCCGGCGCTGTTTGTCTTGTTCGCTCGTTAATCGGGACGATAAATAGTTTCGTCAGTGTACTGTTAAATTTTGAAGGAGTCCTCATTTTGTTCAGCGTCTGCTACGTTAACAATTTATACGGGCTCGTAATATTCATGAATATCTCACGTTGTTTGCACAACAGTACAATGGGATATTCGTTGTTGTTGAAAATGAACGTTTCGCGGAATACAACGTTATGTCAATTATAAATATACTCGATTGTAACAGGTGTTACATCGATGATATTGTTTTGTAAATTAATTCATGAATTGTTCTTTTAATGTATCGTTATGAGTGTATAATATTCCGGTCTTTATCAGGTTCACTAACCTCTGCAAAAACGGGTCAGTAAAACTGGTGAAACGTGGGAGTTTACTACACTTCTCTCCTTACCTCCTCGGGGATAACAGGCGTGATGTTACGTAGATAAATAGTTACGGCGTACATGTAATGCATACCTTATCGAAGCACACACTAGAACGAAGATTAGCAAAGAATATTGATACAAGCATACGAGTACTCACGCTCGGACAGTGCTTATAAATTCACACAATAAACATCGGTCGTGTAGCATGTGTGAACTTCAAAGAATAAATCCAAATGAACACGCGTCGGTCGTGTAAATCAGTACTTGTTTACGCATAAAACTAATATGTAGTTCACGCTATTTGGGCTATGCTAATTGCTTCAGCGTCATTGGGGATTTCGGCGGGCACGCTCGCCGCCGCCCTAGCGTAGGTGCTCGAGCCTCAGGCGTACTGTAGCCACTACTCGTTTTGTATTTTTATAGAAGTTTTATTATAATCCGAATCGGATTATGTCTTGCGAATATATATTACGCGATTATTAAACTGTTTAATAAATAATGCGAGAAAACGTTGACTGCCTCGTTGGTCGTGTTGGTTGCAAGTGCGACTGCCGATGGGGAGATCTCGGTTTCGATTCCCGGGTCGAACACTACAAAACTTTCTAATTTAGATTTTTATAAGGGGTTCGGAGTCTGGATATGTGCCCGATGCAATAGGCTCACCGCCTATTCCATAGTGGGACGTAAACGTAACCGGTGAAACGTGGGAGTGTTTTGCATTCCTCTGTCTTTGGGTAGTTTTTGCTCGTATACAGAGAACTATGTAAATGAAAATAGTTGCATCCAAACTTGCAACAGCGCTATGTATGAGTAAGCTATATACATATGTACTATTAACAATACCTAGTATGAAACTGTTATACGCATATACATTAATGTAAACTTTACTCATTTAAGTAATTACAAGAGTACGATTTCGACACAAAAATGTCAAAAGTGAAAGATGCTCCCGGATACAGGGACCGGCTTTGATATTCTTTTAAAGGGACTTATACCTAGTTCTGCTGCATAACATCACGCTTGTAATTCTCTTGTAGAGTCATGTGCGTGCGAGCGTGCAAAATATGTATACCATTTTACAGTGATCAAATGGGAAAAAATAAAACAGACACATACAAATAGTATTTGGTAAATATTTTGTAAATATGTTGAATTTACATAAGGTTGTTCTATTTTATTCCATGGAACCGATAAAATAACATGTTTAAATATAGGAACACTGTACAGAGTAGTAACTCCACTTACCCCTTAGGGAAAATACGGGCACTACGTTACGTTGATCAACAGGATTAACATATCTGTAATCCAATCATATAATTAATGTTTTCGTGCTTACATAAAGAGAGCTCGGCGATTTGTGGCGGGTCAGTGGAGCGTGGGCGTGCGGCGCTCGTCTCGAGACGCTGGAGAGCGCGTTTACGTCATCTGTCAGATGGTATCGGACGAGACGTTATGGGAAGTGATTTATCATTAACCATGAATATCTATGACATTTAATTTTTTCCATTTTATCAGTTTTTATAGTTAACATATTTTAACAAGCTGATCGTTGTGGATTAATATCAAAGAGTATAATTTCGACCTCGAGATGTCTATGTCTCGTAGTGCGCGGTATGAAAAGGCTTACAGTCAACGTGCTGGTTATTTAATTTTGAAAAACGCTGAATGCTTAAACACTTAAACAGATCCTTTTTTAATTTTCAGTAACAAGAAATTTGCTAATGAACCTTGCTTCTACCCGAGGTTAAAGACCTTAGTTAGGGTTTCGAGCTTATTTTAATTTAAATATACAGATCTCTGCGCTGAAATTATACTGTTGGAAGTTTGTGTGTACGAGTATATTACAAGCTATATTTATATAATATCAAATATATTCAAAAAACCCATTAATAGAAGAGGTAATCAGAGAAGTGTAGTACACTCCGTCGTAAAACTGCATAATAATAACATTGTTCTTTAGTATTATTAAGATTTAGTGCACACATAATAAAAATATATAAAAAATACTACATGTTAGGTAAAATCTATAAGTCTACATGTATTTAGTATTAGGTGCTCTCTGTTTAGCACGAAAGGAATCTAGCAAGATAATATAATAATAATAATAATTTATCTTACACTGAAATCTAAATCTGAGTATGAATAGTTAATTGTATGTAGATAATAGTAAAAAAAATTAATCAAGCTTGTTATTTCCAAAGAGGTAGGCAATGGACTGTGGTGCACTCCGACGTTTCGCCAGTTAAGTTTATGTCCTACTATTGCGTATGGGGTGGGCCTATTGCCGGGCACAACCCCAGACTTTATGCCACTACTGGAAATTTTAACCAAGGAATCCTTAGTTAAAAATATTCTGTACTACTAGTCCCGGGATTTGAACTCAGGATCACCCGATCGGCAGCCGCGCTTGTAACCTCCTAATGAGTAACAGTAATCTTATGAAATAAATATTGCTTAAACTAAGATTAGAATAATCAATATACTTAACTTTAATTAAACTGTGACTACAGATAATTGACGAGGTTAATGCAGAAAGACTGTTTTGTAAACAGTTACATGTAGAAACAGTTGCCAGCTGGTCACCAATGAAACGCAATCTCCTACTTATTCAGTAGATACGAATAAGCTATCCTTTAACAGCGAAATCCTTCATGTAATCCTCTAAATCGGCGGGCGGGGAAAACGATATGCCTGCCTCTAGCTTTCTTATAACCCTACGACTTTCTTCAGTTTTTGTTATTTTCCTCTGCTGTTGTTGATATTAGACTTATTGGGGTGATGCATTTCTTAAATATAAAATAATAATCCTCTTTATTCTGAGGAGACCAGTATATAACAGATAAAAAAGATACTTTTAGCTATATTAGATAACTAATTACATTCCTTAAGTAAGCTATCGGTGTTATATTTGATAAAACGTCTGCAATTGCTACTGAACTTGTGCACCGTCTAGACAACGAACTTTGTCATACAACACGAACTACTTGCTTTATTACAACCGAGTTATATGTACATCATATAACTTTATTCAAAGAAAATTGAAGTTCTGAGTGGAATTTGTTATTTGAAGAGTCAGTTTTCAAATAACGTCGAAGTTCTTTGATGGCATCGTGACGAAGAGAGGTGTATAGTATTTCGAACTGAGTGGTGTATTTGACGTCCTGTGGATGAGAGTGTCGACTCTTTGAAACCGTCTTGGGACTATTGAAATTTTATATGAAGACACATGAAGTGTGGTTACACTACAAAAAAGTGAGTGTTAGATAAACTTGATCGAATGTATATGTATTAAAAATTTTCAATGCCAGATGTCAAGTACTTACCTATAATACGCAAGGAGATATTTCGTATAGTTGCATAAAAATAGTAAAGGTGTTAATAATTACAAATTCTTATGAGTATTGACGTATTGGATAAATGTAATCGTTGCTTTCATTGTACAAATTTTTCATCAACGTAATGTTACCACGTCCGAAGCTTTTTAAGCTAACGAAAAGCTTCTTACAATGCAGAACTAATAAACTGCTGGCCTACTTACTTTGCATAACCGACCTCGTTCTGTATTTAATCTTCTCGAGACATAAAACCAAGGACATTGCATTTATCTGGCACCGATATAAAGTGTAGACGCGGGAGATTATAGCATTTTCCAGTTCAGCCGCCGCTAGTCTAGACTACGTAGCCTTGACGAGGCTTCGTACCCCTTCGCGTCACTAATTTAATGTATACATACTTCGTACACACCATAGGCTAGATTCTTGTATTGCCGTACCAGTACCATAGATTTTATGTTATATTTTACTAAATTACATGATGAACATTTGATTACGTTTTTTTCTTTTTAAAATAAATAAATAAATAAAGCCTTTTATTTCTGGTAAAAAAATATATAATATTTTTTTTAAGTCTAATCCACAAGAACCCCTCCACGGATTTAGGCCTTCTCCAAAGAAGCCCAAATGTCTCTATTTTGTGCTGTTTGTATTCAGCTCTGGCCTGCCGTTTTGCGAATATCGTCTTCCCATCTCGTAAGCGGTCTATCCCTATGACGTTTCCCCCACGGACCTCGCCATATAGTGACCCTTTTTGTCCATCTCTCGTCTGTCAGTCTCGCTACATGCCCTGCCCACTTCCATTTCAGTTTATTTCTTTTTATCTATTGTAAATATTATTCGTACTTAGTAGTCGTGAAATGCTATTAAAAAATAATCTGTAATCTTACAAAAACATCAAAGTCAATTTCTCTTAGGAAAATACATTTTTATAGACGACTTTATCAATTATTTTGTCGTTCCATTTTTGTAATGGTATCTTCTCCCAGAATAATAAACACTAATGAGGTGGCATTATTAACATATCATTAAGGAACTGAAAATATTACGTCTAACATTGAATTTAACAAAATAGATATACCACTATGCTGAAACCATCCCTCATAAAAAGTGGTATTTGGTTGTCGAATTTCTCTAACAATACATCCTTATAAGTTAAGAAAACATCAATTTTGAACTAGCTATAAAGCTAGTTGTATGGCTATAATAATAATTGAATTACGTGGTCGGCCAAGATATCTCCCAAAGCTAGCACTGGTAGCTTATTCCCTAATTAAGTTTTGGATTTGGGTCATTAATATGTATATTGTTAAATATGTCCGAGTACATCTTTACAATATAATGACAGTTCAGAAAAACCTTAAAGATCATAAGATTATGCTGCAGGATAAAACGCCTTAGAAAAATATTTTTAACTCATTAACGGCTCGCAAGTATTCGGGTGAGGCAAAAAACGATTTCTTAAACGAGAATCAGAAGACATCATAATCAAGAATCTCGCTCATTATTTCACTGAAATTTTTAAAATTTAGGTAAGACGGGAATTTATGACTCTTTGCAAAATTAACAATTACAATTGTGTGCAATCAACGGTGTAAAATTTATCCCTTATGTAAATGAAACAAAGGAATTTACATACCAACTCTACCTATTGCTATGCGGAAGAGGGAACCTACTTTTCACGCGTCTGATCCTCTGAATCCACGTTTATTACTCGCTTTGACGTCCTAACAAACCGTGCAATTGTCTGATCTACATCCATCAATGGATTTTTTTCTGTATTCAGTACCATACAAACAATTACTATCATAAGAACTTAGGAAGTTATTAAAAATTAAATACACAATGTGAATATTATAACTTGACATCGCTCTTGCATTGTGGTTTGATAAAGATTCTTGTTAATAGCCATCCAGTCAAATGGAAAATTTTTAGCTGCATTTAGGGCCTTTAACTAGGGTCTTGGGCATTAATAAATTTGTCGATAAAAATGGCATCGATGCAAGCATTTCCCAAATTACGTTGAAATTTGTTTCGCGCATTTACCCATCGAACAGTTGACCACATGTGGCTTTGTTTTATTTTACAGATCGCTTTCAATCTACTTCCTCGTCTAGATTACAAGCGCCTGAGTAATAAATTCCTAGAAACCTACAAACAGGTGGTATTCATATGTACTCGTGTACGGAGACTTATTTACAAAGAGATAAAATATATTGGTTTTATTGGTATGTAACCTATTTTTATGCTGTAACCTATTTTATGCTGTGACCTATTTTTATGCTGTAACGTATTTTTATGCTGCTAAAAATAACGTGAAAGATCCAATAACTCAATAGAGGGTACTACATTCGTCACAAGTTCGGCATGCTCGATTTCTTTTGTAAGGGCAATAAGTAACTTTTATTAAACATTTCAACTTTCAAGGATTTTCGCGCCGAAAACACAATTTGATCTTTTCTCTCGCACTTGTTCACTTTGTGCCAAAGTTTGTGTATTGGGGCTGGAGCTACATTAAGCGATTGACGACTGAAGAATTAGGCAAGCACTTAAACATTGAATAACGTTGTGAACAGTTATAGTGATTTTAAGGCTCATATTGTATCTGTACCGATTCCACCTTGTAATTACAATGTTATATAATGTTTTACAATTCAGTGTCACATGCTTTGACAGTCAAGGGAATCCTCGTGATGTACACTTTATGCTTATTTATTATTCACGACGTTTTTTTAGAGCGTATGAAGACTATCAATATATGTAGTGGCTCGTTCGGTACGCTATGGTGTTAGGCCTTGTCATTCTAAGAGTGAACACACATGTACAGCATTGGAAAAGAAAGGGTCGATACTCTGAGTTGAGATTTTAAGTTATCTCCTATTTTTTCCTGTGTTTAGATCCACATAGCGCATGTGGGTGGTTTTATATAAATAGTATCTATTAGAAGATATCACATATTAGGGTCTTTTTGAAGTTATTTATAATTTGATTATATTATATTTATTGCATATCATTATAGTCCGCGATTCTATCAGACAATGGAATGCAATGGTATGGATTAAGAAGGAAAATAATAATATCTTTTAAGATTTATTTAAAGAAAATAATAATATATCTTGTCTGCTTAGTTGGTCGTGTTGGTTGCATGTGCGACTGCCGATCGGGAGGTCCCGGGTTCGATTCCCGGGACGAACGCTACAAAATTGTCTGATTTGGAATTTCTAGTAGTGGTTCGGAGTCTGGATATGTCCCCGATACGTGACAATAGGCTCACCATCTATTTCATAGTGGGACGTAAAGTAACTGGTGAATCGTGGGAATGTTCTACATTGCTCTGCCTACCCGTTTGGAGATTACAGGCGTGAAGTTACGTTTTCGGTTTTTTATCTTTTAAGATAATATTTAAACGTTTTATTAGGTTTTATATTTCTTTTTAATAATAAAATGTGCAAAACAGTATGAGTCTCGTATTTCTAAATTTTTTCGTCTTTATTTCCAAATTTGAATACTGCCTTGTTTGTCATCCAATACCTAAACGTTGTCTTAACATTTATTAATTTATTAAAAAACAATTACTGTTGCGATACTAAATTCTTTGAAACATTTTTTTTCAATTTAAAGAAGGATCAGCAATGAATTAGAATTACTATTTTAATATTTACTATTTCGTTTGTAGATGATTTTTACATCGTTTTAAAGTTCATAACCTATAATTTAACCTTTCAAGCTTAGGTTAAAACTTAATTAAGTGTCCACACGTTCTATTATATCCTTCGTTCAGATTCTAAATGTCAATTATGGAATCATAAGGCCGTGCTGATTTTCCACTTGCTCGTATTGATCCTTTGATTATGAAGGTCAAACGCATACCACATCCGTTATTTTTTAAAAGCTTTTCCTTTTTTATGACCACATGATTAAACAGATTTAATAGGAGCACAATTTTTATATACAATAAAGCTTTATTCATTAAAATCTTTATATAGCATTTGTGTTCAAGTGTATCCGTATGCATGTTACGGTAAAAAGCAAACAATATTTAATATCAGTTCCGAACATGTGCAAAGTCGAAGTTGGACGTTAACGAAACTTTAACATTTTGTACTGGCATTCGTGACATGCCTACCGAGTGTAAGCATGCTGTGCACGTTATATTACGCTTACAATAAATGTTGAAATGTTTCCAATAACGAAGATCATTATCATCGTCTCTAGCTCGCCGCCACTATGCACCCTTGAGTGCAGCGCCGAAGGTTGCTCCAGTGCATTGACACGGGTAAGCCGTCCAAATGTGGAATGGCACGTGCGCCGAACGCGCTCGCGGGGTGGGCGCGGTTTCTCAGACGGGTCGGTTTATATCTGGGTGGTTGTATCAGCAACAGGTGACGGTTATGCGCATTACGTAAGCCGAGCGGCGCGCGCACTCCATTCAAAAGTAGTACGGCCGTATCGATCGGGCGTACGGCGGCCATCGATCCGCCCGCCCCGCGCCGCCTAAGCTTTCGAGCGTCTTTTCAACCATTTTGTCTTACACTGTCTCAGGTTTTTTTTTAATCTACTTAACTCGTCAACTGTATCAGATACCGACGACGACACTATTAGACTCAATCTATTACACCTATTAGATTTCCCGTCAGCTTAAATTAAGTAAAATTTTAAAAGAGCACAATTAGCATTTTGTAATTATTATATAATTAAATATAATCTTACTTTATTTAAACAACGATAAGTATTTAATTAAAAATGTATATGTACACCTTTTTGTTAATACTTAATTAATTTTACAAAAAATATATGTCGGCCTACGTATAAATCAGTCTGTAAAATAAAATAAAATTCGAGCACATGTAACTCACTGAAGGTTATACAATTATAAAAACTAATCTCATTGCAAAAAGTCATTACGTACTCAAAGCAACCAATAAATCGAAGCGCGCGAGTTAAGGACGATGGTTTTTATTTGCACGAAAATAGAAGTTTTAATTGCTCGCCGTATTCCTTTAAGACTGGCAGCGAAATCTCAATATTCGCGAACGGTTGCAGTGGTTCTATACTAAAATAAGTAGCTTGAATATACTTGGAAAATATTTTTTCATTGTGCAATAGTTTTAAAAGACAGTACACATGAATAACATCTCGAGCTTATTTCTTTCTCTAAATCGGTCCGCCTCATTTATAACGTCTCCGAATAAATCATTAATACGTGCGACCCAAGTGACGTTCCCAGGCGGAGTGTTATTACAATGCTGTCGAAACAACCCCTGGGGAGCTTTAGTTCAATTTCTATGTGTACAGTACACAGAAATTGATATTTGTGATATGTTTTATTTAACAAAATCTTGTTTTATATCACTTGAACATATTCAGTAGCTGGTGTGATTAGATGATAAAAATGAGAACGACATTTTGGTGATCTTTTATGAAAAAATCACATGCCTTACTTTTCATCGATCGATCGACCCCTAATATATTGTAAAAAAATTGTAGGAAGCTTTGATTACTCATAAATAAATGATTTGTTGGATAATTCAATTTATTATTGTGAAACATATTGAAATGATTATCTCAGAGTCGTCTCAGTCCCCCTGTTCAGGTGCACATTATCAGAGACTCATGTTCAGCAATGGAACTCAAAGGCCGATGATAATGTGTGAATAACATATTTAAAAAAATTTAGAGTTTTAATTCTATGAGATGAAGCTTCATTTTACTATACATATAATGTGTATCCGTACGCACGGCTGTTGACTTAAGGCGCGGGAGGGGCGTTTCCTTGATTGTGGAAACCTTAGAAGACCCACTTTACCTCGTTTTTAATATCAGGAGTCGATTGTAACACTGATTTTTATATTGCCTAAATATAGAGATGTTTGGCTCTCGGTGCTTTTTGCTTACCCCTAAGGGACCTGGCGTGAAGATATTTATGTAATGTGCTGCTTAAAAACCTTCCTAATGAAATAATTCTGCCAATTGGCAGATCGCGGTATGACGCGGTCTGTCTAGGCACAGTTAAGGACCTGGCCGCCTATGCGCGGCAGCGTATGCTTTACGAGAAGGTGTACTCCGCGATCCCCAACCTGTATGCCCAGCATGGGGATTATTACTACAACCCCTCAGGCTAGGCCTATGTCCAGCAGTGAACCGGACTATGCTCATGGTCAAGAAATGTTTCTACGTTAAATGTTATTCATGTAGTTACCTCCTAATGTTTTTCTGACAGACAAGCGCCACGCGCTTCTAAGAAGATATTAGTTATCAGTGCTTTACTTGCATTTGGATGATTACTTTACATTTATTTTTAGTGCCTATTACATGTTATATTCTTATAGTAGGCGACATTTAAATTTTTTGTATGTAATTTTAATTTAGAAATAGTAATGGAAGCATGCATACACAAATACAAAAACCTTATAACACTGTTCCTAATGGGAAATATTATGACGTCAGCGAGATTGCGTGTCACCAAACGGGAAGTCTATTATCTCTCGTTCCGTAACTATTGCATTGTGACTGCACGCTGCGGTGTACCGCTGGATATTAAATTGTTTCTCCCGACATAAAGAAAGTTTCTCACACGAATTTGAATGTTACGTATCACGACATAGGACACAATCTCCTTTGGAGGGACATGTGCAGTTACGGCCATTAGACATGCACCACAATGCGAAGGGTCTTGCCAGTCATGTATGTAATTGCTTTGAAACAGAAATGGTAGAAAAGTCACGTCCGGCTCCGTGTAATATACCACATACGTAGAATTTAATCAAAGTTGTTTTTTTTTATACTCATCGGTCCCTTTTTTGTTTCACGCAAAATGGGGCAGTTGTGGGTTACGCTCATGAGGAAAATGGAGTCGCGCTTTGAACACATTTTTGTTTTATTTATTTTTTTATTTCGTCTTATTTATATAGCATATTGAAATATTTTATGTTACATAATATATAACTGAATATTTAATTCGATACCGCGGAACGAAATTGATTGAATAATAATGTCTTTTGATTGCGTGTAAAAAATGCAGAGGTTTTTTTGTGTTATTAATGAAATATCGCGATAACAAAGGTTGATGGTAATCGCATCCAAATAATTTCACAAACTGATCTTAAACGAGAATGAAATTCTCTCTGAGATCAAAGAAGCTACGTTGATTTCAACGCAGCCTGTGTGTATGCACGATTACTTGCCAGTAAACGAGTATTGCAAAAAGTTGGAGAACCCAACAAACTTTAAATCGAAATTGTTATTTTAAATGTTTATAATATCGAAGGACTATCCGAAGATTTGCCTAATTTATATTGGTTTGAATTGGTAACTTTAAAATATACCTTATACTTTTACAGATACCTACATAAGACAATCGGATTATTTATCAAAAAAAATGTTGGATTAGATACAAATGAGTTACATAGAGATAAGGCATTCTTAGGTCAATTTGTCTGATGCTGTCTCGCTTCATTTCACTATCCTCCGATAGCTTAAAGCTCAAAAAGGAGAAAATTTCTTTGCAATTATATTAATTACTTAAATTTAATGCTGCACTGTGATGATATTTTTTATTGTCGCATGTAGATAAGTAGATTACCATTGAAACCTAATCAACTTTTTTATTCAAATTAATTAATTCTTTAATCTTTCTCGTAACTACCCTTTCCCCTGCACCGCTGTTTCTACAGCAAATAAGAGCTCTCATTGTAATCTTCTTTGCAATAACGGTACGTTACTTTATAAAGAGACTATTAAAACAAGACCTTACACTGAAGTGGGTCAGTTTCAACCGGTAACCATCTGAAACTTTATTGAATTGTGGTCCATCTTTTATACACTCCTTTGCCAAGCTAATGTTATTCTTACATCGCCAGCGGCCAGTAGGTATATATCGTAGAGAAAATACATAGGAATAGTGTTGGGATAATACAGAAACTTAATTATAGATAGTGTTTTATTTTTTATCTTTTAAAAAAAGTGTTACATGTTATAAAGGATTTATATTGTTTGACTAGCTCCTTGGTCGGTGTTGGTTGGAAGTGCGACTGACGATCGGGAGATCCTAGGTTCAATTCCTACGTCGGGCATAAATATTTTTTTAATTTAGTTTTTCTAGTAGTAGTTCGGAGTCTGGATATGTGTCTTATAAATCATAATAGGCTTACCTCTTCGGGGACTACAGGCTTGATGTTACGTTATGAAACAATTAACAGATGGAAGTGTCTTCTGTCTACCTCTTTAAGGATTACATGCATGATGATACGTCGGTAACTATCGTCGATATAAATTCGATATAGGGACACTTGTAATACATTTATATATGTATATGCATATACTTACTAACTCTAACTAAGATGAACTAAGTTCGTGCTTGTAATTTCCCGCCTGCAGCCTCCAAGGCTGTCGTGTCGATGACCGTTGAACCCATTGTCCGTTCTTGGCCGTCATCCCACTATAACTCGGTCCAATTGTCTTAACTCAATTAAGCCTGTCTCCGCCCTACATAATCGCCATTTGCAACTCTTCCTCACACTTGAGACTTGGCGCGCTCACAGCCACTCGAATTCATATTTAACGGCTATATTCGTGTATAAGGGGTGTGATAATGTGAAGGCGGATATCGAGTGTAATGTAAACTGAATTTCATTATGTTATTGCAGTTTATGTAGTTCCGTGAACTTGATAATTGCTTCGTTGATTGAATGGTTGCGAGAGCGATTGTTGATCGAGAAGTCCTGGGTTGAAATACCGTGTCGAGTGTTATTGGATTTTTTCTAACATAGATATACTGGTAGTGGTTCGGAGTTTGGATTTTTGCCGGTGTATAGCAATACACTCAACCTTATTCTATAGCGGGATGTAAATGTAACTGATGTAACATGGAAAAGTACTGCACTCCTCTTCCTACCTCTTCGGGGATAAAAGTCGTGATATTACATTATAATGTAACGTTATTTTTCCTTGATATTGATTGCTAACGATTCGATCCAACTTTTAATAGCAATAATTAGGAAATTCCTCAATATATTGTAATAGTCATATGCAACTGTTATTAGCTGTAAAATTATATGAAAATTGATGCTGAATCGAAGATAATTTCAGATTAAAATCTCATCAAATATCTTATTATACAATTTAAGAGATAAAAGCAAAAAAATTGATCTGTTACGAAAAAATATACCCGAAATTCTTATTAAACTTTCTAAAAATCCCAGCAACTGTCGATCGCAGATGTTTCCCCGGGATTTTTTCCGGGTGTAAGGTTTTCCCATTTCTCACACCGTAACAGTGAAACATTGACACAGTTTGCATATTTAACGGCGTCCCTATAGTAGCGGCCGCCTGTAAAAGTAAAAGAAGCTCAATGACATCATTAACGAGAATTTATTCTCAATCTTGTGTCACGTCAGATATTAACATTCTCTTCTCTTAGTTATAACAGTGAGAGATAGCAATTATTATGACATACATACGCACATATGTTCAGGCCAGGTCCCCTACGGGATAGGCAGGGAGCACCTGCCGCGCTTCCACTAAATAGATTCATGTCAAGATAAGTGAGTTTAGGTTCCCTTTATTCCTGAATCCATCTACATTCGTAGTGTATATCATAGTATGTCATTTTATATAGTTTATGTAATAGCATGTTCTGTCTCAATACTCATGTCGTTTCAAAATGAGAATCCTTAGACTAATTCCAAGAGAACTTTTACTTCAGTTGCCGGATGAGGAAGACGTGTTTACTTTGGCGCGTCCTGCAGCTGACGGGACTGAGCGTGCAATATCCGACAGAGGATTCGTGACTGATAATAATGTATTGGTAAAGTTTAAAACTTTTACATCAGGGGCTTCAAGTAATTAGGTGATTAAGGTGATTTTTCTATGACTGCCTCGTTAGTCGTGTTGGTTGCAAGTACGACTGCCGATCGGGAGGTCCCCGGTTCGAGTGAAACACTACAAAAAATTTCTAATGTAGATTTTCTAGTAGTGCTTCGGAATTTGGATATGTGTCCGATGCATGGCCTACCACCATTTATTCCATAGTGAGACGTAAACGCAACGGGTGAAACGTGGGAGTGTTCTGTATTCCACTGTCTACCTCTTCGGGTATAAAAGGCGTGAAGTTACGTTACATATGATATAATTACACATTATTATATACGTGAACTTTCTAATTAATTTTACATTGCTTATAAAGTATTTGAGAAAATATAATAAACAGAAAATCTGTGATTGATATTGAAGCGGATTTCAGTATCCCTAGGAACTTGATGACTTGAGTATTTTCGCTTGCAGATCCATTTACTGTTATAAGATTTAAGACACTTTTACCAGCTCTTATCGTTCGCCCTCTGATCTTTACAGCCACGTTCTAATCGGCTTGAAAGTGATGTGTCTTGTAAAGTAGATTACGAGCTAACACTAGTGAAATAAAGTACTAAAAACTAAGGTAAAGTGAATCATCATAAAGTAAAATCTGTATTATGTATATAAATATATAATGTTATTATGTCAGAGGATGAAATAGAATAAACCGATTTGATAAATATTTTCATAAAACTCGATTCTCATATTGCTTGTTGAGTAAGTTCAATATTGGTTTTCAGCGCTCAATATTACGAGGAACTGTTTCATAGTGTTTGATCTTTTGTAAAACTGACCTTAACATTTCAATATTTGCTTACATGTTTACTACAACATTATAAAATGATATGTATTTTATTCAAAAACATTTCATGAAATTATATTTACGTTTGTCCATTTGTATAAATACTTTTCAAGTCGTAGTAAAATTATACGAACATCGTTTAACACTTATGGTCTACAATTAAATTATATTATCATATTTATAATATGTTTAAAATTTTGTTATCCAATATCGTTTTTCATCTTGCAAAGAACGTACAATAATTTCCCAAACAACGCGCAAAAACTCCAAAACGATATTGCCCAAATAATAATTACGAAAGTTGTCGACTCATCAACGGAATTTGGAATACAATTTCATAAGTCTTCATTACATTCGTGAGTCAAAAAAAAACAATGCAAATTAAAAACGCTACGCGCAGGGAACAAAGAAAACGATAAAAAGGATCGCGAGCGAAAATCGGAAAGTAAGCATACCGGGGGAGACGCGGAAGCTTTCCACATTGTGCGGGATAAGTCCAGTCACCTCTGCGGTATTCGGGAGGTTGCAACTGCAGTACAGTGACCTCGTGCGTACGCGAGGGAGGGCCGAAGTAGGTCAGGGCCCCCCTCCCCGTCCCAGTCGCGACGCCGCACTCAATCGACCCCCAAATTCTAACGCATTCGCACAGAAACAAAACGCTCATCTTATCGAGAGAAGGGCTGGAGCAAGGCCGCAGTAACGTTTTCATGGACGCGTTTGGATAACGCAAATTAGGTCATGTGTTAATTTGTTTGGATGATAAAAATTTGAAATGTAAAAAAATTACGACATTGTTATCATATAATTCACTACGATTTCCTTGACATACTCGGATGTTCATCTCAAAATGTAGGGTAAGGGCATGGTATATCATGGTGGCCAATTACTTGTTGACAGATTTTATGTGCGATGTGTTCTCAGGTTGTTTTATTTCAGCGTAACAACAAGTGATATTTTGTTATATAACGCAGATAGTTTTGTTAACAAGGAAATACGCGCCCGGATATGGGTGCAGTCCCGAGACTGGTAGGCTTGATTCTAAACCAACTAGTCTATCACCATTAAAGAAACGAAACGATTCTAAACTCGTTTCGGATTTTTTAAGTTTATTTAGATATCAACATAATATGGTACAGTACAGTAAAACAGAATAGTTACTTCACGCCTGTAATCTTCAAAGAGGTAGACACTTGCACTTTTCACTAGTTACGTTTACGTCTTACTATGACAAAGGTGGTGAGCCTATTGCTTACATAGTGCACAAATCCAGCCTCCGTAGCCACTATTAGAAACTTATACTAGAAAACCTAAATTCAAAAAATCCCAACTCAGAGTTTGAATTCAGTACGTCTGATAAAGCAGTCGAGGTAGTCTACGATATAATAACACGATCAATATAACTATGTATATAATACGAATTATAATATCGTCATGAAGGTACCTAAACTTGCATAATACAATTTTTTGCATACTTAATTCTAAACACAGAACAAAAATAAGAAATATAAATAGTTACACAAAAAAAGAAAAAAAAGTAGTGCGCAATAGGCATCTATATCGCTCTTTGACTGCTTGACATTATACTTACAGTGTAAGGTTAAGCATTACATTATATTGTAAGTATAATGTTAAGCATTACATTTTACTGTAAGTATATCTAATGTTAAGCAGTCAATCCAATAGATGGCATGAAAATGCAATAAATTGATATAAGTCGATGTAACAGAGATCCATGTACACAATCGGTTGTAGAATACAAATGAAGCGAGCAGTTTGCCAAGTTTGTACGCACACTGTATCTGTAAGCCAGGGTTGTGCTGAACGCTTCAAGTGAACACGTGATTTTATTTTGTGGCCCCACATACTCTTCGTGTTCTACTAATAACTAGCAAGCGATAAGCGAATCATATCGCGTGTAGTCGTTAAGCCTGACAAGGATTTTAGGCACATTACACACAAATGTAATGGATATTACTAAACGTTGACAGCCACTTTGGTTGAATGGTTGCAAGCGTGCTCATTTAGACGTCGCGAATTCAGTTTCCGGTTAGGATGCTATTGTCCGATATTCTAGTCGAAGCAGTGAAGACAACAGTCATAAACAACAGTTCGTTTACCAGTCCAACATTTGGAGTCTAGGATCTGAGTCTCTTTTGTCCAGGTCTAATTTGACTGTGTACAGTGAATTTTCAGACAAAATTTTCATTGTTGTGACACTTACAGAAACTAACGGGCATAGCGAAATTGTCTTTATAGTATTCTCTAAAGTAAATAAAATCTGCTAATCAGCATTTTAACCTTTTTGGAAGATTATTAGCCTTAACTTTTTTATGTACCTACTTTGTATAATTTTATACCAGTGATTCTTATTTAATTTCTTTGTACATATAAATTCTTAGATCAATAGTGTAATTGGAGCAATCTTACTAATTGACTCAATAAATAATTACAACTAATGTAATTGATAAGATTCTCAACATGGAATTATTTAATGCTTCAATAATTTTATGGTATATTCGATATCGACCCTTTCTATTGTTCTACTGTTGGAACATGGGTCTCCTCTGAGAATGAGAGGGTTAAGGCCATAGTCTGCCACGCTGGCCAAGTGCGGGTTGG
>DWEI01000565.1:0-21008 GCA_018245875.1 Mysoria ambigua
CTGATAATGATTACACTTACAATTCTTTCTTTCTGCAACTCATAAACAACTTTCAGCAAATCAAACAATTAGGCTGATGCCCTGCATGGAATATGTCGACACAAACATTTATACTGGCTAGTGAAAGAACCAATGACCCCACCTAAACATTCACAACCATTGACCAGTGGGCTGACACACCAAAATAATTGTATTTAGAACAATGATTTAAATTTCATTCTCTTTCACAGGTGATATTCACGGCCAGTACTATGACCTACTGAGGTTATTTGAATATGGTGGTTTCCCACCTGAGTCCAACTACCTGTTCCTTGGTGACTATGTGGACCGTGGAAAACAGTCCTTGGAGACAATCTGTTTGCTACTAGCTTACAAGATCAAATACCCCGAGAACTTCTTTTTATTAAGAGGCAATCATGAATGTGCTAGCATCAATAGGATTTATGGGTAAGTTGATACAACTATCATTACCTCTTCTTGTGTAAGATTGAACTGTACTGATAAATTTAGATTTTTCTGTGCTGTACATGCCTCACTGGACTTGTTGGTTGCAATTGTGACTGCTGATCGAGAGGTCCTTGGTTCAATTGCCGGTTCGAACACTACAAAAATTTCCAATTTAGATTTGCTAATAGTGGTTCAGATTCTCGATATGTGCCCAGTGCATGGCAAGTACTTGATAGTGGGATGTAAATATAACTGGTAAAATGTGAGTGTATTCTGCATTCCTCTGCCTGCCTCTTCTAGTATTACAGGCGTGAAGTTACTATTCTTTGCTGTTCAGCCTAGTTTAGTCTAGCCTATAATATTGTTGCTTACATGATTTTTGTTTGTGTCTCTATCTGAGGTTGAAAATCTTCTGTCAAAAATCTGCATGTCATAAAAAATTTCATGAAGAATGGTAAAGCTCTATAGAACTTTACTGTTTTTCATGATAAGATATAATCCTGCATGATTATAGGGTAGTCAAACTACAAATATTTGTACATTTCTGTATGTTGATTCAAGTATTGCATAGCAGGGATGTTAAGGAGCTCCGTAACCGGAACCAAAACTATCGGGTATCTGATATAAAAGTTTTAGACAATTTTGGATAGGGACAGAATCTGAATGAGACACGCTATGGCACATTCTTTTTGATCGGTTGAGACATAAGGCGCGAACGTCCTTTGCATAAATATTCATAACTGAAATTATTAAAAAGTAATGGATAATCTGAAATGATTTCATATTCGTATCCATATCCGAATCCGGTATTATAATTATTCCTTTATCGGTATCCAATCAGTATCCGAAATTTCGCATCCATAATATCCCTGTTGAGTAGGATCAGTAAGATAGACATTGGGTAAGTATTTTTTCTTGAAAACCAGACAACAAAATAATTTTATGTTTGCCCAAAGTTTACTCACATTTATAGCTGATCAAGATGGAATGTGTGTGATTTGATGACGGATGGATGGATTGATTATGGATGTCAGAGTGAAGCACTAGCTAAAAAGTGATATGAATAAATATATTATCTACTTAAATATTGACTAACATATAACAGATATTCAATATTAAATGTTGAATGAAAGGGTAACATTTGGCGCTAAGAACAATATACTGTGGATGTCATGGGAAATGATTCTGAACGACTTTAGTCACACATCACTGCCCCTGAACAAAACATTGAATGTGTGTTTATTATAAATCGCTTCTTTGTCTGAGAACAGTTTGTGAATGATAATTTAAAGAAAAATCCATTCTTAAATATAATGTATTATCTATTTGTCAATAATTTATTTATTAATTTATCATAAACTGATTTCTGTAAATTTAATTTTATCATAGTTACATACTACTAGAAAATCTAAATTAGAAGTCTAAATTAGTAATTAGAAAATCTACATTCACCACCTATTCCATAGTGGGCCGTAAAAGTAACTGGTGAAACGTGGAAATGCTCTGCATTCCTCTGTCTACCTCTTCCGAAGATTACTGGCGTGAAGTTACGTACTATAGTTAAATGTTAATTTATTATTTTCATTTCGTGACTGCAATATTATAAAATAATATTTATTTTTTAAAATTTACTTACATGCATTGTAAAGTAAAAAATAAATTGTCATTGTCACTGCATAATATGCTGCCTATAATGGTACATGTTTGTTTGATATCTTGATAGTACACACTTTTAAATGAAATATAGCGGTCCTAGAGTAGAACCTTGGGTGACGCCTTTTCTGGTTATTGCGACTTTAATACGAAACGCTTGACGGTGAAACGATGTTCTGATCATTGTGAAGGTCGACTGTGTTTTAGTTTGATCGATTCCATGGCCGTTTGACTAATTTTTGTCCTAAATACGTTTTTTCTTCCTTTTTGGTCACATGAAATTTGAGTAAATTTAATATACATATAACACTAGGTGTATGCCCCTTAGTCGGTCAAGTTTTTCATACAAGTGTGACATCACTTTTCATATATGTGATGGTATTATCTATAGATAAAGTTGATACGAAAACTAATTCTCACGTCGTAGGATTTCGCTGTGCGTTCTTAAAGTTGTATCTCCCCCGTGACCTTGATGCCATCCGCCGTGCTGCTGAAACTTGACGTCAAACTTGTTCTACGCTGTTATCGACCTGTAGGACTTCCCTTCCTTGTAAATAAAGGGCGGAAAGGAAACGAAGCGATGAATGTCGAGTTCAGTGGCGTATTATTGGAGAGGTATATGTCCAGCAGTGGACCGGCACACGCAGATGATGGTGGTAGTGATGTGCTTCTTTTCATGGTTGACGTTGCGTCCTGTGATACTGTGGTTAATAGTCTTGGTATGTTTAGGTTTAGAAGTTTTTCATTTCACCTGCAGGTTTTGCGCATCACTTACAGGTTTTTCATTCTGGTTATCTTGATTCTACTAATTTAATTATCACAGAATCAAATGGAAACAAAATTGATTCGATGAGGCTAACGTAAAATGCATCAAACATTTTTCATGCGTATTGTTATTATTGATATTACCTGATATGTTTGTATGCGTAGAATTGTTTTTTTTTTTATGTTATAAATTACTAGTTTTTATGGCATCACTGACATAAAAATACATATTAGTGCAGCCTTATTCTAGCCGACGGACAGCAACCTAAGACAATGCAAAGTACAAAGTTGTGCTTTGTGACACCCAGCCCGAAGTCCGGCACGGGAATTATGGACAAAACCTCATCTCATTAAAAATTTCTGCAGATTTTTTAGTGATTATTTTTTATTTATTTTTGTCAATATCAAAATACGTAATAAAACCCTTAAGTGACGCAACCAATACCTATGTAAATTATTAACAAAAAAATATTAACCAGTAATGATTTATCGAATATAAAATGTCGTATACATGAGAGATAAGATAGCTCCCCATCCATCATGACATTAGAAATCTCAAGGTGAAGATGTGAGTTTGGGTTCAAAGCCCGTTTATTTCTACTGCGCGAAATCTACTTTACTCATTCTGAGGGCATTGCCGGAGCGCTTCGACGTTTTGTCGTAGTCGACTCGAACTTAGCGTCCATAGATTACGATTATACCTAGAAATGACACTATTGGTGTGGTGCACTTCAATGTCACCTCTAATTGATTAAATAGGCATTTACATTTACCAGTGGGTTTTGGGAATCGGTTCTTAATGG
Organism: Mysoria ambigua; assembly: GCA_018245875.1. Classification (NCBI taxonomy): domain Eukaryota; kingdom Metazoa; phylum Arthropoda; class Insecta; order Lepidoptera; family Hesperiidae; genus Mysoria; species Mysoria ambigua. The sequence continues at coordinate 3,669 of DWEI01000565.1, forward strand.
TTAGGGTTTTAAGGTGCTTAGAGATAAATTTATATATTAACGCAACGCACATAAACGCAGTCAGAGCGAACACACGTAATCTCCCTGTTATATCTATCATGTTGATCCGGCCTGTTATCGTGTACTTCATTCCGCAATTCATTAGGGATAAATCAACTTATAGAAATGTTTATCTTTTCGTGCGTACACGTGATGCTATAAATTCACGTTCATACGCTGTAACGTGCAGCAGTTTTAATTAGACCACGTAAAATACACCAGTATTGTTTATAAAATACATTATCACTTTCATGAATTTTGTGAAAACGATTAACTTGTAAATTAACGTTATTGTTTCTTGCCATGTCTCCTCTCAGTGCAGATCACCATTGATCGATGTAATCATTGTCGTCAGGTTTTACGATGAGTGCAAACGGAGATATAACATCAAGCTATGGAAGACCTTCACAGACTGCTTCAACTGCTTACCCGTAGCGGCTATAGGTGAGTGCACATTATATTTTAATTATCAAATTTATACATCCCACGCACTACAAATTAGGGAAGTTTCCGAACGACGAAGATAGGTATGGTTAAATTTTTACGCCATCACACCGAAATGGATTTTGTGTATGTCTGGGTTAAAAATAGGATCGACCAATTTAAAAATGAGTTTTTTTTGTTGTTGTGAAAATAGCATGTTTTGAAAATAATTGGTCATTATTAAAAAATGATCTAATATCTTCCATTAATGCCCATAGTGTCATCATAAAGGGCTTCACATTGGTATATATGCAAAGAAAAATATTCGGATACGAATTTATCCGCTTTTGATCCTAAATACATTTGTGTATATAAATCTTCCTTCTCTGAACATAATTCGTGTAAAATTTAATGAAAGTTTCAACTGTGCTATTTAAAACTTGGCTGAGAGAGATCCGCTTTTGTGAGTTTAAAATTTGGAAATGTTTCATTTTTATTATTAAAGTTCTGAAAATTTATCTCGCGCTCGTGTTCGCGGGATATTTACAACTGTGTAAAACTTTTTGCAAACGTTAAAAACATAATCACGTCGAAGTTAATTTTTCCTGAATCTCTTCAACATTTTTTCCTTCGAATCTGGTCTCAATTAGAAACTAGACGATCTGATTACATTGCCACACTCGGTGGTGTCTCGAAGCCAGCCATTTGTGAAACAGCGCGTGTCCACCGTGGACGCGGTGCCGCGGGGGGTTCGACGGGGTCCCACGGGAAATAGATCGGTCTTGATATTCAGGTGGTATGTTCACATCTGGATCCGCTTGTGTTGAATAATATTATGGATTATAATGATTATTACATTTATATCACCTGACTTTATAGAGTGCACAATTTTTGTAATAATGTATACGATTCTGGTTTTTGTATTTGAAATAAAAGTAATATCAGACCTGTAATCTCTGAAGAGGTAGGCAGAGGAGTGTAGTACACTCTTACGTTTTACCGGTTATTTTTACCTATGTCTCAATACGGAATTGATGGTGAGCCCTATTGCCATACATCAGGCTCATTTCCAGACGCCTAGCCTCTACTGGAAAGTCTTAATTAGTTAAATTCAGTTGTGCCTGACCCCAGATTATGTACCCTACGTATATTTTTAAAATTTCCCATTTATAATCTCGAGCAATATTTTTAAATTATATTTATAAGTAGTCATCGTCAAATACAAAATATACAAGCAATATGGATGATAAGATACGCCTCGAGTGTCTTTTCACGATGTCTCGGTGCGGGGTTTTATCGATAATCGCCGAGTGATAAGTTGTTTGGCTGCTTAAAGTCTGTAGAGTATACCTCCAATAATAGTGACAAGTCGAATTTGACCAGCGGTACAAGAGAATAGCTTTAACCCTCACATTCTCAGAGGAGATCCGTAACCTAATAATGAAAAGATAAAAAGGGTCGGAATGAAAACTCGATTTTATCGTCCAATTAGCTAATTGCCCACAGTGGTATAAGCTGAATATTATTTTTCAGTATCATTGTTACGGCAATAAATTCATCGAGGACCTCGTGTAATTTCATTAGCTAATAGGTAGTGTCCGTTTACGGGTTATCCGTTTCCTTCACTCATAAAATATAGCTTTGTTGCCGAGCGCTCCGCTGCAGCCGATTAGGCGCCAATCGGAGCGTCCACTCCGCTTCTCCAGCTCTAAAGTAATTTAGTAGGTGTCCTCATTATTGTATTACGATAATGGTATCTTCTGATGTGTGTCGCATCTCTGTCGATGTTTTAGGGCTCATGAACTCTTTCTGGGTGAGAATCATTCGGTCCATTACTGTTTTGTAATGCATGGGATACAGGTTTACTCTTTGCTTGTCTCGCGAGCTTCGTGTACATTGTTATGTGCGGTAAGCGAAGCGAATGTTTAGCATCTACTAGATATATCGCAAGAAGCGTTGAACGTACCTTTTGTCATCTCTCTTCCTTCATACGTAGTAATTACGTAAGTCGTACCTTGCGGTCTCGCCAACCACATCGGGGGCGAGCGACGCTCGGCTTAATCTCGTCACTGTCATAATTGGCAATTAGCGCTCGTGAATGTGCTTTTGACGAAAACGACGTCGTTCAGCCGAAATGTACTTGTTTTGCGCCGTTTGTGTGTTCCTGACGCGACGTGGAAACTTTGTGATAGACCACGAAGAATTTTGATTATTTATTTATTTATTGTACAATCTAAACACACGGTACATTATACAAAAAGGCAGACTTGATGTTTAATCAAGGGGTTTAATTAAGAGTTGTATTAGGCAGTTTAAGATCTTTGGAAAATTAGTTACTACTACCATTCGTGAGCGACTTGCGTAAAGCATGCCGGTAGCCATTTCAAATGGATTACAAAATTACATTAATGTTACTGAATGCTGTAAATATATACATGTTATTTGTAAATTTCTCGGAAATACATTCATTCCGTTGTCCAATTTCAATAGCCCCACTGACAGTCCTACGCTATATTGAGATATTTTGCATCATCGGTGAAAGAAATAAAGTAAAATATACGTTTTTCGTACGATCTTCAAATTAATGAGAACAGATTGGTAGAGAGATAAAACTAACCGACCAGATCGGTGTCAATTTATAGGATACCGTCTGAAGGACGACCAGTTCGGGGCGCAGATGCCGTGCAGCTGTTCAAAGGTCTCCATACCTGTGACGAGGAGCGAGAGCTTTCGTTCCATCGCCGGAAACAAAATAATATTCGTTAATGAATATACATATATGCTAATGTAGAGTTTATTCCTTTTCGCGTAGAGTTTGAAGTCTTTTCGCGCTACCAAGTGCCGTTCGGAATACAATGGGAACGGTCGCCGGATGTATGTCTCCTCGGCGGGGTGTTTCATTCGATCAGTTCATTGGATTTTCGAACTTATAGGAGTTGCAATATAGCCTATTTTGCGTTGTATCTTGAAGTGAAATGGTAACTTGGCAGGTGTGCGCCGTCGTTCATGGATACCCGATATAGTTTAAACACGGATGTATCAACTTGGTACGTTTTATAAAAAAATAAAAATATTGTTCATAACGCGCAGGGTGATGACGTCATTGGTTAAGTGAAAGCTTGTTTTATTGCTTTGTTTTTTCCAAATGTTCTTTAGCTAAAAACTATTTAACAAAAATTTCATCATAAATAATTAAGAAATCTATCCACTTTCCACTCGTGTTAACGGTTTTATAAAGATTATTTCTTTACCTTTTTTGACCGATATATTTATACGAAAATTAAATTCAATAAATTCAGCTCAGTAATTTGTCAATATCTTTCACGAAAACAGGAACCCTTGCAATCGTTTGTAGTTAAGAACATACATGTTGTATTGATGATATTTCATAGTAGAAACAGGTGCTTCCATTAATCGGCCCGCTTTGCATCTGCCGTTTTCATTTCCGTTCGTAGCAGACTCCCGAGTCAAGTATACAGTAGGAATTGTACACGTTTTTACATACGTTTGTATACTGTATGTAATACTTTAAGATTCGTTGCCATATTAATATATTTGGAACCTGCGTAACACCACATCCGTTGTATCTGTGAAAGAAATCCACAGAATAGTATGTGATTTGTTAATTGCCCTATATGTTTACTTCGCATTCTAGCGCTTTCTATACTGTCATCGTTGCTGTGTGTATTTATATTTTCCATTTGACGGGCTCTCGCAAACTTGTGCGCCAATATTTTTATCCCGTTCGCTGACACTTGAGTTCCGTTGTAGCGGAACGATGTAGCTGAGCTTCTTTCAATAGAATCTGTCTATCCCCACGTTCAGTTCGTTTTAACCTTTTTGCTGTCATGTCCTCGCTTCGAGACACTTTTTCTGTGTATCTCAATGTGGATCCTATGGCTCCGTCTACTTGTGATTGCAAATGGTGAACATTCTTTTGTGTTGTATATATTTTTGAACATATAAAATTATTATATTCTGAATTTTAATATTTGGAACTTAATTATAAATCATTTTAACTAAGTTTAAGTACGTAAAATTTTTGAACTCATACATATTAAAATTTTCTGTACTTAAATAATCATGAGGTTTATAATGAAGACTTTGTGCCCAAGAGAACATCATGTTGGTGAAGATGAAAAAAAAATATTTGTCATGTTTTACCTTATGGCAATTATTTTGCGCAGGATGTCTGCAGCGTGTGTAATTTTGCACCCGTAGTCTCGTTGCCATGACGACCAGCACTGCAGTGCTCCTAATACTATACTGCTCGTATACAAGGTCATTGACCCGTTTCCACGTTAATCCACCCCGTAGTACGAGAAGGTACGAGATTAGGTTCTATTCTATATGTAGATAAAGTGTTAGATCCCTTGAAACATTTGATATTTTTAATAGAATAATTTTAAAATCAAAATGATATGTAACGTTCGGTTTTGTGTAAAATGAAAATTTGATATTTTGAGCATTAAGCATCATTTTGCATACAATGTACATTCGTCCACGATTCGAGACTGTCGAACCAGAAGACATATTTTTGCTAAAGTCTCACCGTAGTAAAGTGCAATATGATATGTGAATAATGAACCATATAGCATTTCTATTTTTAAGTATGAGCCGCCTAGACTGACGTATGTTTTTTCGGGATGACCCGACTAGTTTCGGACCTATACGAGGTCTCCGCCGCGACCTCGCTGCAATCGGCCGGAGCTCATGAGGAAGGACCCCGTATAGGTCGGAAATTGTCGGGTCATCCCGAAAAACATAGGTGAGCCTAGTTGGCTTAATACTTAATCATGTGTAACACTCACGTAACATTTCTATTTTGTTTATTAAATATATTCTTTGTATATATCATCTTTATTCATTTGCATTGTTTTGGAACTTGGAGCATAAAAGCAAAAAGTTAACGAATAAACCCTCCAGGTAGGCAGACCCCGTACAGCCTTTTTTTGTCTTAATGTAATCAGGAAAACGTTCACAAGAGCCATCGAGCGAAGCTCTAGCTAGAGGGGGCACCATAGGCACAGAATTTTACTGGTTCTGCTACTGGTGGAGCTAATGTAAATCTTTTCAAAAGTGTACTTTAAAATTTTTTGCCTAACGGTAAGTTTTTTTAACGGTTATTACGCTTTTCGAGTGCGGTTTTGTATTCGTATTTGCATTATCGTGTCGTAACTTCTATGGTGCGTTTTTAATAGTTGTATTCGCGTTTATGTCTATCATGTAAGTATGTTTTGTTAGTTAGGTGTGGCGGCTCTGTGGAATGGGGCAGGGAAGTCAGGGGGAGGAGAGGGGAGGGAGAAGGGAGGGAAAGGTGGGTCGAGAGGGGGGGTAACCGGGGAACGTATAGAGCACATTGTAACTTTTCATTTAGGTGAAAATAAATTGGTTTTTAATAAAAAGTTAAGGTTTTTAACAGAAGGTTAAAAAGTTAAAAGGTTAAAAGGTTTTTAACAGAAGTTACGTTGATTGAAGTTAATTATTTGTAGTTACAAATAATTAACTGTTTTTTCCTAATATACCCCGAATTAGGGGGAAACGTAACAAAAAGAATATTCTTGAATAAACTGCAGACACTGTTTCAGGGCGAACTGTTTTTTTAAACATTGCGATTGGCTTTTCTGTGTACATTACGCATGCTTGTGCAGTGTGTAAAGTAAAGGAGTATATTACTAAATATAAGATTAATCGTCTTCTTTTGAATTGAACACGCAGCACCGTGACCTTCCGACGCACATTGATAATATCCTGCACGAGCATCACGAACAAGTTATTACTCATACTGATGAGTACATTAATATCCATTTTAATATTCATATTTATGTATCTTTTGGTGCATTCGGTTATGTGGATATCGTTAGAGAGAGAGAGAGAGAGAGAGAGCGATGCGAAATTGTATGAAAATGTTTTTGTTCGCTTTAAAACATAAACAATTGTTCGTATTAAATTTGGAATTACAGTTGAGAGAAAGACATATGTACTAAATTACAGTGTATATGATAATCATATTTCATACTTAATCAGATGTCATACTTCTAAATGTTAAATTATGTGTGCTAAATGTTTTATGGAATCTTTCAAATTTGTAATGCTGATCAACCTCGTGTACTAATAAAGTGACGTGTCGCCATAGCTTGCCCCACTTGGCAACGGACCCCGCCTCGTTCGCCCGCCAAGGACGAGGTCCCGTTGAATGGACGAGGTGGATGGATGGATGTGCGTTTATCGCTGTTTTCATTTTGGCTCGCGTGTGTTTGATAACAAGCGACTGTTGTAATGGATGTCTATGTGTTGTAGTGGTCGACACCCTATAGTTTGTTTTCTAAAGGAAAAAATCCCAGAATTTTCTAACACTACTGTACTGTGGTCCTTACCACGAACAACATGAGAAAGTTCTAGAATCTTAATATAGCGTAATGGCGAATGTTGAAGTGATATATAATTAATTGTTATCAATACCATCACAGACGGAAGTGAATAAAGCGGTCTAGCGCACTGACCTCGACATGTTGGCAAGAGAATAGATGTTTTCTTCCTAATGATTACGTGCGATGTGTTCGATAAAACTACAGATGTATGGCACTTGTAGATGTTATACAAGTAACTATACGAGTATATCTCTACTGGGGCTTTGTAATAACCAAGAATTCCATAGTAGTAATAATGTAGAAGAACCATTACAGGTCTGTAAGGATAGTCCGTATTAAAATGAATTTGTGTACTCTGTGCTCGTCTACTTGCTTGTCGGGTAACTTACAGCAAACCCGCTAACCCTATCAGCTGTCGGCTGACTGACTGTGACTAGGTGTGGTCGGTACACCTACACCTGTCTGGTGGTCGCGTGACTGCCGCTTCCGGCTGGTGCGGACTGTTCTCGTGCGATGGACACTAATGAAGCGGCGTCTGTTGACGGTCGACCGTGACCTCTTGCAGCCGGTGTGCCGGTGACTCACCAACAACACACTTGTATAATACCTACCTACTACTTACGTAATAAAAGTATATGCACTGCGTACCTTAATCATCTAAGGGGTACATTAATCCATCTTTTTTTCCGACCCTTTATATCGTACGACTGTTGGAACATGGGTCACCTCTCAAAGTTAAGGCCATAGTGTACCATACTGGCCAAGTCCGGCTAGGCAGAGTTCCTGCGCCTTAGAGAATATTTTGAGAATCGTAAGGTGTGCAGGATTCCTCGCAATGTTTGGCCTTACTGTTGTAGCAAGTGATGTTTGAACTTAAGACGCACATTTTGCGAATAGTTGCTTGCCAGGATCAGGGCTCTCGGAGTGAGAGATAGAATTAGAACACACTAGGCTGTCACTGCTATTAATTGTTCTAGAGATCCATTACGAGGAACAATACTGCTCGCAGGTCATGTACTCACTATTGAGGAATGTCTGGAGCTCACTGCACCAAGTTGCTTTCTGTGCGGGTTCGCAGGGATCATTCTAGTGTTCAAACCATGTTTATAAAGGGTCTTTCATGCGACCGAAGCCATAATAGTTATTGTTTACGTTTGTAGTTCGAATTTCGAAAGTTCTCGCGGAAACTTTCCACCGGTGATCGAACGTTCCCGCGCCGAGCGCGCCCGGAGTCCCTCGGCTTTATGGGTCGCACGTTATCCGCACTCGCGTTGGATCGCATAGCGCCGACGTGCCGTTTACTTGAATGTGTTTCCGAGCGTGTTTATCACGTTACTCGCACGGCTGCAGTTACATTAATTATCCTGTTTTCGTCTTCAACTACGTTTATAATAAATAGGTATATTAGTTTGGTTACGTCGGATTTGGTCGTGGTTTGGCTTTATTGGAGTAAGGTGAGATGGGATGAGATTTGATGAGGTGCAATATAAACAATAATAATAATAAATATATTATCGCGTCAGGTCTTTTAAAGGATAGGCAAAGAACACCGAGTGCCAAATATCTCCATCCTTCTAGGCCTGACGTTTCTTGTTAAGGTATCAGTTTTAGTTTATTTCATTGAGGCTATATGTTTAAAATGTAATAAAGACGATTAGGGCGTCTGCACAACATTCGGGAGATCAGTTTGTTTAGATTTCAAATTGAGCTATTTCGAATTAAAACAATGTGAAAAGCAATTCTAATTCCGTGGCAATCGAGATTGGAAATGGTTTCCAAAGATGTGCAGGCGGTTGGTGGTGCTAGGCAGTTGATTGGGTTAAAGTTTGCGAAGCTTGCCGAAAGACGCCGTCTATTTCGGGCAGCTCTTTATATGCGGTGCCGAGAACATCGTCACCCAAGACCGCCCGAAGGACGTGACGTATGTAATATTAAATTATGAACACGATAAGTAACATTTCTTTTCGGTTTAAAGTTTCGCGATAAATATATAGTTTTAATACATTTATTGAAATTCAATATCAAGAATTTAGTGCGACTTTTCAATTTAATTTTTTGACACTAAAAAAATTGTTTTGAGACATCTTCATATGTCTTTTTCTTATTTTTCTTCATATGTCTTTTTCTTCTTTTCATGGTCTTTTATTCTCTAAATGGGCTCTAAGAGACATTTTTTCTACATTGGATGGGTAGTTATTCATTTTATTAAGCTTTTGTTTACATTTTATGACAAATCTTGTTTTATCTTTGTCATTACTCTAGCTCTCTACCAATTGGGAACATTAAATACGAATGATGTAGCTTTGTAAAGCTGGCAAGCTCGTATGCGTTTCCATTCTGTCCGATAGCGTTCGTAGTATCGCGGTTGATTGCTTTACATAAACCTATTTCATTTGCTTCCATGTAGGTAGTGACATTTACTCGGCATTGCACATGGCATGAGCTGTTCCTACGCGAAATATAACAATGTTATATTTTGGGTTTTGCACCATATTATAATTCAACAAACACATCAGCCGTAAAGGTTGTGACTTTGTCAATTTTACCGTTTATAACGATATTGTGGGCTACTTGAGATACAAAACACCGTCTATATACGATGATGATACTTGTAAACAGTTATAGACAAGAGTATTTGATTCAAGTCATTTTGATATCACCGTCTTCTTGTATCTTCTGCTACGTTATTAATGGGAAGTATATGATGCTATAGTTGAAAGCATACCTACAACTGCGCAGGAATCATTAAAATTTAACGATCAGTCTAGCGGACCGATCTGTTTTTGTTTGTTTGTACGGAGTTTTCCAGCTACCCTCTTGTTCTTTGTAACCTAACCTAAGGAACTTTAAAGGTCAAATGTTAAATAATACGAATGAACTTGTTTGCGTTGCGTCGACTTGAGATATAATTTTAGGTAATCGATTGAAATTTTGGCAGTGTTGTGTTTGTGACTGTCTAGTCTAAACCCCCTTGTATTGTTTTATGACTTCGCCAACTTAATAACAAAAATGCTACAAGAAAAAATCTTTTTATAATAGATGTCAACTTAGTGTTGTAGAATTTAGCGTGATTTTTTGGTGTAATGAAATACCTATTTATATTTTCTTATCTCATATTTTCCTTTTTTATAATTTATACGCTTGTGACTTTCAAATCTATATTCAAAATCAATATTAACCTAACATTTCTCTCACATTGGCCGATCTCTTAGAAAGATGGTAATAATATTGTTTGTTTCAATAGAGACTTGTATTGTCTGTAATATTGTCTGTTTCTGTAGAGACTTGTATTTCGTAATAAAGTTTTGATACTTCAATGGTAATAATAGATTTTATTTTCTTTTATTATATAAAAAGAAACAATAAATAGAATCTACAAGGCCATCGAACTAGCGAGAGACGGCGTCTCAGCTTTTACTGGGCCCGGGACAATATCCCGGGGAGCGCTGCGTTCGAGTGAGTTGTAATTTTACGCGGGATTCTAGTGTCATTAGTAGCCGCCACTGCGTTTAGCACCTCTCATACTTTCGTTTTCATCCTGTTCGCACGTGAACAACGATAACATTCGATGCCATACCAGTCGGACCGTCGACACCGCCGCCGACGGCCGCGTCACGTTGGCCAATGTCCAGCTCTGTTACGTAAGGTTCGCTAATAACGCTTGCAGAATTTTCACTATCGCGAAATAACTAGATAGATGGTAGTACGAAATGTAAGAATTGTCTTGGACGTTATTAATCTTGGACAGTTACGTAGCGCTACGTCGGAACTACAACTCATTTGTTATTATTCTCTATGTAATTGAGTATGTATTTTGTATGACACGTTTACTCATTACCAAAAGCTATCCTCGATGTTTCCTGTCGATTCTAAGATATACGTATCTTGGAAACAAATTATACGGAGCATAGCGTCTTGCAGTTATTCAAAGTCTTCTCGTAAGAAGTAAGCTTTACTTATATGAAAATTATCTTTAATGATTTGTTTTATTTATTTTTTGTCACAAAAAAATATTTTTTTTTATAATAAGGAAGTAGAGGACAGGCATGCAGTCCACCTCATGGTAAGTGGCTACTGCCGCCTATAGACATCTGTAATCAACCCCAGTTAAGTCGATCACAGATAGGTCGATCTGCCCCTGAGGACTAAGCTGGAATTCCTCGAAAAAGTATGTCTCCCTTACCATACCCTTCAAACCGGAACACAGCAGCGCTTAACGCTGCTGTTATAAGGGAGAAATAGGTGTGGCGGTGGTGCTGCCGGAGTCGAATCACAGAGGGTTCTACCACTAATAATATATAGTATGTATCTGCCTTAGTATAGGCAGGCATGGATGTGGATTCCTCACAAGCAGACAGCGCCACCCGGCCGATATCTTCGCGTTAGCGGATTGCGATATCTTTGGGTCATCGACCGAATTTGTTATTCATACGCTTGTGCCGGCGATTATGCAGAACCACAATACACGGCGCTCATAAATATATTGCGTATCAGCAAATCTAGTGACGTACTCAAATGTAAGTTACCTACGTTGCTTGCGGTCAACCTGACACCGATTCATCGTTCACTAGTCGTTTACGTCTTAAGAATTAAAACATCTCGGGATGTCTTGCGATGGTTCTTGAGACATTTTATTTATGGTGCCATTCATTACATTACCTTTGACGAAGGCGTTTGTTTGCGTTATTCCTTTTTACGTGGATGAAATGAGCTTACATGTTTAAGCTATTCGGATTTAATTTCGCTAGAAACGGAATCTTTTACTCTAACGTGTCTTTGAATTGAAAATCAATTTAATTTCGCTTGAAAGTGGAAAGTAGCAAATGAGATGTTTCAGTATTTATATATGTTTCAATATGTGGCTGTGGCAGGCGATCTGTCGAATCGGCCACACGAGTGTATATGACGTGTACGTAACTTCACGTCTGTAATCCCCGAAGGGGTAGGCAGAGGAATGCAGAAAATTCCCACGATTCACCGGTTACGTTTACGTCCCGCTATGGAATAGGTGGTGAGCCTATTGCCAAGCATCGGGCACATATCCAGAGTCCGAACCACTACTAGAAAATCTAAATTAGAAAATTTTGTAGTGTTCCAAACGGGAATCGAACTCGGGATCTCCCGATCGGCAGTCGCATCTGCAACCAACACGACCAACGAGGCAGTCAAAGTCATATATTACGTGTCGTTTTGAAAGTAACGAAAAATATGTAATTTGTGCAACAGTCGCAGTTGCAATATTAGGCAATGTATTGGCTCTCATTACGGCGTGTCCGACACTCGCTTCACTCTGTTACAAGCGTTCGAGAACAATTACACGCCGGAGCCACTACACTACACTTGGACACCGTCCTGCATCACTGGTCAGATGTCACCATTCAGGTGCAGGGCATTCCTGATGACTTTCACATTGCAAATATTTGACCGTTTACCAATTACAGTTAGTAGTACCTTCGCCGGTATTGTTAGTCTGTACATGAAAACATACCCCTGCGGTATAATGTACGCGCTATCGACAAACGCATCGGAACAGTTGCAGCCTGGCCGCACGCGTGATAATTCAATTACAGACGATTTAACACAAGCTGAACAATTACAATGTTTGTTTTGCACACTGTAGTGTTTTTCTTTGTGCATACTTGGTTGGCCTGGGAATGTTTTATTATGTTTGAAATTTAAAGCTGCTTGTTTATATTTATGCATGACATGTGTTAACCCTTCGTTTGTTCCACTAGCGGACACGGGTTTGTTCTTGTAATGAGAAGGGTTAAGCCCAATAGTACATCAGGATGTCGTTATATTGTCATATCAGGAAATATTGTCGTGAAACATGAAAGTTACACGATGTTGTAGACATTTTTCATACTGAAATGTATCTACGTTTCCACTTCATATAAGTACTGTTACTTAGATGTAGCGTTTTAGCGTCTACACGCGTGACCTACTTTCGCGATAATCTGAAATTATGCAATCAAGGCGACGGACAGCGTATTTCCTGTTCACGTTAATTATTCAATTTTAGCTTGAGACACGAATTTCAGACACCACAAGGCGACAGATCAACTCAGTATCTACACAGTACAGAGAAGTATTGAAAATTGTGAGTTACAATTTTTGGATGATAGACACTCTCGCTGAATAAGATGGAATGAAATATCATAATATGAGGAAAGAGAGCAAATAGAGATAACGAAAACAATTGCCACTGAGCCACCCATAAGCCAACGTTACACTCGGGACAAGGAAACAGCCAACACGATCTCCGACTGTGTTTGTCACAAACTGGGTAGTTGTTATGCGGAACAAGTTACATGTTGACAGTATATTGATATCGCTCGACGAGTCTGTCTACGTAACACGCTTTCACTTATTAATAATCCGAACAAATATATTAGAATTCGCACGTCGTCCTCCTCGGTGAAATCTATGGCGGATTTCACCAGTTCACGATTAGGAAATTCTTTGCTACATATATTTATTAACCGCGCACAATATATCTGCGTCTATCTATACAGCAAGCAGTTTAACTTAATTGTAATCATCAACGGACTTATATTTGAATTCGTTCTTGTAATATTTGTAATGTACAAGATGTATTCCAATTCCAAAAATTGTATTTAAACTTAATGTAAGTAATCTAATAATGAGACCTTCTGTGGACTACTGTTTCGTTATAATCTGTCTCCTTTCTTACTTTTATTGGATATACACACGGTACTAACGATAAAAATTGACCTTTCTATAGACTCCACGAACTTAATAAATTTGATTCAATATTTATGATAGCAGTAAAAGTAAATATTGCTCATTGGTAAGAAGGTTCCTTTATTATTATTAAGCGACGTAATGTTACTTAAAACCTTCTTTATTAAACGGTATATATATGATAGATAGCTAATATTTTATGTTATGTGAGCTTTTCATGAAGATATGGAATCTATGTGAAATTTGTATTAATTATGAATAACACGTTAAAATCTCCGGATTAAAATAATTAATTGTATGCCTTATTTGTTTTATTTTATCAGCTTCAACGTTATGTATTAAAATTAAACTTCAGGACATATATGCGCAGTCGTTTCCGTATGTGCCGCGCGATAATACCTTTAAAATATGCAAAACCATCTGATCGTTATTTAATTTATACATCGCTTTCGTTTCTCATCCTGTCATATATTTATGCTACTTCCGTTCGGTTGGCATTTAAACTGAGCTGAACGTAAACACGCGCCGCGTCTTCGTTATCTTCCGCCGCCGTTTGGCCTTGTCGCGTCGTTGTGCCGTTTGGCGTACGAAATACAAACAATTGAAGTTGACACAGCCCTTTCGCAATTTTACACCACTTCATCCCGTGTTCCATGTTCACGTTTATCGTTCAGTACTTGAAATAATACGTTCGACTCACTTATTTGGTTCGATTGTGTACCGGTTTTATTCACGTGTAGTTTTCGGGATGGGCAGACCACATTCGGTCTAGCGTCACGTGCGCCGTATCGTATTGAGGACGCGCCGGACACGAATTGATCTGATTTATTGATATGTTTTGATTCTCTGTGTTGTGTTGTTTACGATTTATATTCACGATTATGGAAAATTTCTGAAATGTAATTGAGTCTTACCATATATGGATGTTTTGTAATTTATGTTGCAATTTTAGGGTCTCATTGCCTTGCTACTTCCGGGTAAAAGCATTCGGTCTCCGTGCGAAATTCTATTTGAATAGTATCGTGGTCCGTTTCATCGATGTTCATATGTTTTTCCCTCCCATTATTGATACAGTTGTTACAAATGGTACAGATCGAGTCACTGTCGCGCCGTTCTCTCTCGCCCTGTTTTCCCATCTCGAACAAGACATTTTTCAAACTCTTGACGTGTTTAGACTACCATTGTATGGCTTTTCAGAGTTGTACGAAAAAGATTTCTCACAAAGGTATTCTAATTAAATTGTTTATATCGTTTTAATGACAGTTATTATAAATAAATGACATTGGGAATGGTAAAAAACATAAAGATAGTAATAAAATGGAAAATACTGAGCATTTACGTAACTTAGGATAAAAACCTAGGTCACGTCTTGAGAGAGGGGCTATGGAATACATAATAATATTGAGACTATGTAGTACATAATATGTAATGTATTATTAATGAACATTTTACAAAACATATATCCTATTGCTTGTTACATGATTGAAAGCCGGTACGTAGTCTACGTAGTAATCTACAAAATCAAATTTGACGCATTTCATCAATGACGAAACGGGGCACGAAGGTGTGGAAGTTTTCACGTGAAAACATGTTGATGTTTGTTTTTCCTTGTTGTCGCTCGGATGACGCCGTCGTGTGTCGGCTTTCACGTGGGCGTCGAGTGCCCTTGTTGTGTCGAGGGTGGAAAAATCCAAGTGGATATTGAACGGTCTATGGATTGCGATGAAAACGCGAATTTTATATTCGATCGATTTACATTCAATCGTCATCATTGTCGTCATCACTGTACTTCGCTGTTGCGATGAAAGTCCCTTCTAATGCTTTAATATCAAAATTGAGGTCTGCTCTATTCTTATAAAATGTCACGTCATCCACACTATTTAAACAGGAATTTGTTTCTCGAAAAGTAAGGATAATAAGAGCCGTGGAAAGCGAGCTTGGCTTGTTAAATATCGTGTCATATTTATTCGAAAAGCTTTTCAAAATGTTTACTTTGTCCAATTTTAACTTCGTAATGCGGGTATATATGCTCTTTAAATGTTAACTTATGCTCAATTTGATTGCAGTTATGTTTTTATAAATAAAATGAGAACAAGCATGTTGAAGGTTTAACCAAACCTGTTAATTTTTTATAATGTTTAGAGGTTTGAATTTTTAAACGTAAACTTGTGTAAGGCTATTACTTTACTCTCTCGAGGAACTGTTAGCAGATGATAAACGATCTGATATTTACACACGCGGCCAGCCGTCTCGTGTTTGCACACTACTCTCGTGGCAAAGTCACACCGTTGAAGAACCGTCCGTATCTGACGACACGGTTTTATGAGGTATTTATGTCAATGTATGGATGCGTTTTGGAAATTGTGTGCGTTATAATATTTATCAATTATATAGGTGGAAATAAGTTGTCTGGCAAAGCTGAGAAAAAAAATATATAGGTACTTGTCTATTTTCTAAAGAGCGAAACGGAGAGAGAGAGAGCTACGCAGAGAAAGAGAGGGACAGAGAGAGGTTCGAAGTAACAGGAATAATAAATGATGTACATTTTATTCTTCAGGGATTAGCGCATCGTTGAGATATTCCAAGCGAAATTCCGACATGGCGATACTGTGTTAGATTGTGAATGATAAACGTGATTTCATTCCCGACAAATAAATAATAATAATAACTCAATTTATATTCAGACACATATGCTTGTTCACGAATAATTTAGATAATGTTAAATTGTTCTCGAAGTCGAACGCCAACATTTCCTCAGCGAGAATTATGTATTTGAATTTAATATTTATGAAACGTTTCGCGGCTCGTGAGTGCGACGCTCGAGGAGTTCGGGGCTCCGTCCCGACCGGGCGGGTGTGTGCGCCAACTGAACGAAGTTTCGATCCTGGAGCAATGTGCAATATTGACGGGCTTATTGTTGTTGGTCCAGTGGTTATCAGTGCTTAGGGAACTGTCCGCTGGAATGTGTGATGAGCACAATAAATTGTATTGTGTGCCTCTGAGTGCTATAAAAATATTTATAAAATAAATATTTTACAATACACACAGTAGTCTGGTCACCACAACACGAGCTTTCTTGATACTACTTATTGGGATTAGATGGCCGCTTGTGTCCCATATTATTATTATTATTTATTTGGTGACGTATGTCGCATTATATGTAAATTTTGTTATAAATTATATGTAATGCAAAGAATGTGTAAAAGCGAACAATGTGTAAATATGTACTCTCATATTCCCAAAGGCGGTTTAATGTCCTGATGTGATAAAACAATATTAAAAAAATATTTATGTCAGCTTCTTGCATGTAATGGAGAACATTTTACGATACTAAATTCCAATTTTAGTACACGTTTAATGGAAGCGAAACTTTTGAAGATTGTACTTACAAGAGAGTTGTCGCTGGAAATTAACAAGGCTCGATTCACATCCGCCCCGAGGTTTACGGCGAGGCGTTGCCGTTAGGAATGAAAAGGGCACGCAGCCCGATTGCGCCGGGCGGGGCGATCCTCTGAACGAATCCCCTGCGCCGAACGGAGCTCGCCGCGCCGTTTGCCAAGTCGCGTGTCTTTTGCATTCGAACTGTCCTGATCTTTTATAAGAAGAGAGCTTTTTCCATCTTTAAATCTATGACAATGTTTCTGTGATATGACTTTTGTTGAATGGGTTTTATGAAAGGAGCCTTCCCGAGGGGCGACTATGTCTGATTTGAGTAGCGATGTATATGTCGGCGATACGCCGGGGTTCCCGTGTACAGGGTCCATAATAATAACACTTTACAGTAGATATTACTTCTTTATAA